>JAHWFP010256967.1:28717-47227 GCA_023313725.1 Lithobius niger
TGTTTTGGAAAACTTAGGTGGAAGTTATGAACTTGGGGGGGGGGGGGGGGCTTTCGTTGTACAGGGTGTAAGTGAATGGTCTGTACAAACATTGAGGGTGTGGTCTATGACCAAATATAAGACAAAAAAATCCCATAATAAACATGGATCCGGAAATGAACCCGTTTTAGTTACAGCCCCCCCCCCCCCAAGTTCATAACTTCCACCTAAGTTTTCCAAAACAATGCAATTTGGTACATCATTCTTGCAATTACCGTACTTCATAATTTAATGTCAATGTAAAGTTTCACAACTTTGAGGAAGGGACCATATGGAGGGGGGGGGGAAGGGTATAATTACTGAAACAAACATTACATCGCCAATTACTACAAGTAACTAAATGAGTCTGACTAAACTTTAATGACGGATCCTAGTAGACACCAAAACAAGAAAAAAAAAACATAGTCTGGAATGCATCTTTTCCAAGTAACAGCCTTCTTCAGTAATAAACTTTTCTTCCCGCTTTTCCACAAAGCAGAGCTCATGACCCCAAAATGACCATGAACCCGGTAGGTAGACCTACTTCGTGGCTACACAGCAACAACAGCAACACAGCAACACAGTACAGTTGTGTTTGTTTTCGTCTGTTGTAAAAAAAAAAAAAAAACATTACACTAAAATAGGGCACATTTGCGTGCTTCAGAGATCTTCATCCAGATACGTGTTAGCTTTTCTGCTTCAAGAGGAGCAAACACAAACCTACAAATTTCTCACTTCTGAAATGAAGACGATTCCTAATTGGTTTTGGTGCTCTGCGACGTAATGTCTGTTTCAATAAATAAAGCCCAAAGAGGTCCCCCCCCCCCATTCTTGTCCCCCTTCCCCATACTGCCCCGTCGACAAATCTGTGAGACGTCAAATTAACATGAATTGTGTAGTACTGAATTGCAAGAATGATGTCCAAAATTGCATTGTTTTGGAAAACTTAGGAGGAAGTTATAAACAATTTTCAAATTTCTACTCCGAACTTTGGGGGGCTGTAACTAAAAACGGGTTCATTTCCGGACCCATGTTTGTAGGACTTTTTTGTCTTGTATTTGGTCATAGACCAGACCCTCAAAGTTTGTACAGACCATTCACTTACATCCTGTATTTTAATGACAGTAGTAATCTTCTTTCAAATAATTGGGATTTCTTATTAGTACTGAAGTATCTACTTGCAAACGCAAGGATTTATTTAATGTTCAGTTTGGCATTGCTGCATAATAACAATGTTTAAAACCATGTAAAACAGTCAATTTGGAGGTTTGGAGCTTCCTAACTCTTGAATCACTTGACCAATTAGAAAGGTCCATATGAAAAGGGCACATCTACAGAGCAATACCTGCAAAATGAGCTAAGAACCAGCTTTATTCATCGCATGGAAGAATTTATTTTCGTGATACAAAAAAGGCGTTAGTAGTACGTAGTACGTAATCCACCCCAAAACAAAACTTGTTAGGGATTCCCGCCAAGCTTTTGGCGTGTGAAGTCGTGATATCAAACGCTAAGCTCTTTCGCCAAGCTAATCCCACCGACTAAGACTTCAAACTGATTACTGCACAATTTTCAATTATTTCATTTAACGTTTGAAGTCTTTTCGGTGGGATTAGCTTGGCGAAAGAGATTAGCGTTTGATATCACGACTTCACACGGCCGAAAGCTTGGCAGGAATCCCTAACAAGTTTTGTTTTGGGCTAGATATCAGATCGTTTTGGTCCAAATTGATGAAATCCATTATAAAAAGCAATTTTGAGATGTAAACACCAATCTAGTTTTCTGGTCGATTTCTTTTTTTTCTTTTTTTTTTTTGGCTTTCGTTACATTTCGAGGACAGCAGTCACCTTTTTTTTTCAAATGATCAGTATTTCTTATTAGTACTGTAGAATCTCCTTGCAAACGCACGGATTTATTTAATGTTCAGTTTACTGGGTTTTGCGTTTTTTTAATGTTTTGCATCTTTATCAATTACGGTTTTCTGGAAAAAACCACTTGATCTTCAGTCTACGTCTGCAGCTGGCATCTACATCGTTAAAAGATACGATGTGTGTGTGTGAGTGTTTGTACGCCTACTCCTTCGGAAGTAAGGTCCTTACGAAGGTGAGAGTTGGCACCAAATGAAAGATAATTAAACAGATGGATACGCCCTGACAGGGCAAGAACTCGCAAAGCAAACAAAATGCCACCAATTTTTATTTTCAACCAATAAATTATATTCTGGCCTTGTCCACCTACAAACAAAGGACCCATGCATTCAGAAACAAAGAAAAAACGTAAATGATTTAAATACCACAAAAAAAAAATGTTCCTACTTACAATTTAAAACCGCCAAAAGAGAAGCAAAAAACGCCCCTGTGTTAGGGCGGATTTACGCAACGACTCGCCTTTCCATTCTCGCAGCTAGAATTTAATCTCAATGGAAAAGTTGTGGTTGCCATGGTAACAACGGTATCTGGATCAGCTAAATCCAACGTCGTTTGAGTAAATGCTTTAAGTCTTATAATCCGTGACAATAAAATAAAGAATTCCTCGTGACAAAATTTTCTCAGTCGCTTCCGAACTCGCATTATTCAATGTTTTCATTGCAAGTCTACATAGCTAAAACCGCCGCCATGTTGGAATTTCAGATGATTTCTAGCTTCTAGCTACGAGAAGGCAAAGACGAGTCGGTGCCTAAACGTGCCCTTAAACAGTCAACGCCATCTTTAATAGTGACGTCGATGCGCGCCCACAAGGATAACAACAAGGGTATCCTTGTGGGTGCGTATCTTCTTAAACGTCAGTATTCAAGATGGTGGTGACTGTTTTAATCTGGGGTGTTTTTTGCTTCTTTAAGTTTTAAATTGTAAGCGGGAACGGTTTTTGTAGTTTTTAAGTTATTTATGATTTTTCTTTGTTACTGAATGCATGGGTCCTCTGTGGGTGAACAAGGCCGGAATATGATTGATTGGCTGAAAATAAAAATTGGTGGCATTTGTTATGTACTTTGCGAGTTCTTGTCCTGTCAGGAGGTACCGTCTGTTTAAGCCGCTTAATTTGCAAATTAACTCTTTGGTGGAAAGATTTTCCAGCCTGTTTGACTGTCAAGTATCGGGGAAAACTACCCTGGAATCTGTTCATGATGTCAGAGTTTGATCAAACATTCACTGTTCATAGAAATTATCGGAAAAAAACCACACTTAAATTGATGACATATTTTGCATCATACAACGTATCAGCAACGTGACACATAGATTTCAAAACTGATTGCTTTCAACTGCTTGAACGATCGCAAAATGTAGACCTGTAGGTTTTAAAAGGTTGTCAAACATTCGCATTTCTGAAGCATGGAGGTGAGCAGATTGAGCAAGTAACGTAAGCAATTTCCGCATACTGTATATCAACTGCAGATGTTCTAAGGAATTTATTTTCTGATGCTCTAGAGGTCGAATAGCTGCATGAACATGGATCAACACCAAAGCAAAGCGAACTATATGGGTAGTTATTTTGATGCATGTGCCAGTCAATCTCACTCTGATAGTGAACTGTACCAAGATAGGGGAAAATATTTCTCCTAATGTTATGTGTCCGAAAACAATGTTGTCGATTGACACCAATCAAGTAAACTAACCGATTGATGTGGGTACTTATCTTGATGCATGTACCAGTCTACCTCATTCTGAAAAGGAATGTACCCAAAAGGGGAAAATATTTCTTCTATTGTAATCTGTCCTAATACAATGTTATTGATCGATGCCAATCGAGTGAACTAAGTGAATGTGACTGGTAGTTATCTTGATGCATATACCAGTCTACCTAACTCTGAAAATGAATTGTGCCAAAATGGATGTCAGTAATAGTTCCGGAAATATTTCCCCTAATGTTATCTGTCACAAGACGAAAATTAGTTGGGAATTATTACACCAACGCCTTTGTCATCTTTCTCAACAAAAAATCGAGCTAATAATCAACCAAAATCTACTCTGGGACATATGAATTGATAAGGCACGATTAATGAATGTTTGGTGTTTAATGAGGCTAAAATGAAAGCAATTCCTTTTAAAGGCCACCATGGTATCTCTAATGCAAGAGTGCTCGAGTTTACCGCAGCACTTCATTGCAGAAGTAACTGCTGCACTTCGACGTTTTGCAGCACTACACCAGAGCCAAGTAGATTTCAAGACTCTGATTTTAAGCCTGAAACAGACACTGAAGGGAATTCCGTGGATCAGACATGAATAATTTATGTTTAGAATATGGGATGTACGACATATCAGAACTGCACCAAAAACTCTGAACTAAAAACCAATTTCTCAGCTACAGCCTTGCAGTACGACTTGAAAATAGCCGACTAGTGGTAGCCATCACTGCATATAAAGGTTTTCCGTTGACGTTCCGTGCCGTAGGTGGGGATACTCATTGGCCAACAATGACGTTCCAACTTATATGTCAGTCTCCTGGGGGTGCATCATTTCACCGACACCCATTTCACATTCAAGGACATTACACCCACTGTCATTTTACAGACAAGGACATATCACCGACAGACATTTTATCGACAGGGACATTTCACAGACATCCATTTCACCAACAGCCACTGCAAAAACCGTAAATTAAGTATTTTTTCCTATCTTTTTGTCAACTAGGCGATATAGCTACATCATTTATCTGCATCTATTATAATATCTGACAGTGTTGCACAGTTTCACAGTGGCCTCTTTCCAATTCTGAGGTCAACAGTTTAGAAGAAATTGTGAATATTAAATGGTTGTCTGTTTAAAGTCTATAGTAATAATAATTGATATCAGTAATAGTATGGGACTAGTTTAATCAATGTATTGTCTTACTATTCTTGGTAACCTAGTCTTTTTTTTTGGCGGCAATATGTAATTTTTGCCGGCGGCAATATGTAACCTTTTGCGAAGGGTCGTAAATCAAATATAAATGTTGGAAGAATGGTCATTTATACAGGCTATTCATGAATGCAACCCTCTTTATTACTTGCTGTTTCAACCATAAAATAAACCAAGACTATATGTCATAACTTATCTGTTGATTTATGAGAGATCAAGGTGTCATTCGCGATTAAATAACCAAGTCTATCTGTTGTAAACTGTCTGCCGATTCCTTAAAAATAAAAGTTTCATTCAAATGTTAACAAGAAATCCCAGGGTTCCAAAAACATCACCACCTTAAAAAGTAATAACATCATAGCAGCAACAAAACTACTGTCAACTTTCTCCTCCCAACCACAATGACTTAACTGGTAAATCCTGCTGCCTCAGTTACACGTACAGCTGGACCGTTATAAGAACGAACGGGAGAACCCAACTCTGATCCGTCATTAGGGTGAGCAGGTAGAAAGTTGGTGAGGGAAAAAGGTGTAATACCAATTCCATTACCATACTGGTTTTCCACCTTCCCTCCCTAATGTGGGCTCGGAGGTGGACTCCACCTTTCGTTCTTATAACGGCCCATCTGTAACGACTGAATGATCGTGGTCGTTCCTTCTCCCTTTTTTGACATAGGATACAGAAAAATTACGCACATCGCCTTACAGGAATGAACACACCCAGGCTATAAAAAAAGCCAATCTCAATTTTTGCGGTCTAAGCAAACTGATAGATCTTCGGACATCGATACGTTTGTCGATACATTTGTGGTTAGGGAAACGGTGTAATAGTTAGTAGCTCTCACTTTTCAGCTGTTTTTCTTCTACTTTTTATCCAATGGCTTTAGCTTGTATATAGATGGTTATTTGAGAATCCTAGAACACCATGCTTCTCGTGCAGTTGCGTAATCCAAATAAATGTTAGAATGAACTTCATCCACAACTAGCAGAAATGCTTGCATGCCTTGTCTATCTACACTTCACTACATGCATTAAGCATAAAGCTTCGTCTGCATCTGATAAAGATAAAGAAGGTTGCACTCGTTAAAGTGTGATGGAAACATCAGGGTTTTTGGTGCTTGCACTGCTCCATTTATTTTAAGGGTCAATGCAAGGAAATGTAGTACTAAAGTATAAAATTCTAAAAGTTTAAGACTTCAAGGGGTCTTGCAATGTTTCGGTCTCACCATAAAAGTTGTACGTCAACTTCATTTAAAAGGTGATGAAAAGTGTTCATTTTTGGTGGATGCCACGTCTGTGGAAGTGAATTCCACGGATTTACAACCCTTGCCGGAAAACAAAAATACTACGAATCTCAAGGTATATAGTTGGTTTGGTAAATTTATTTACTTGTCCACACGTATGTGTCATCCTGGAAAGTTCGAAAAAGGGATGTCGATATCATGGAAACCTCTCAAAATTTTAAAAGTTAGGGGTTGACGCCGCAGTACTATGGAATCCAGGTTTAGTGTAGTTGTAGGCAGGTTTCATAACGTAGATTTTTTTTGTACATGTCGAAGACTGGGTAAAGCGACGTTGGGCCGACTCCAGGTGGTCGATGTCCTGTAATGGCTTTCGAGACCAGACCATGCTTGCATATTCTAGTAGGTATAGGCTTCATATGCAGGGGTGTACTGGGACGGCCATTTAGGTCGGGGAAGTGGCTACAGTATAGGCTCCTCTTTTGTGGCATTTCGTAAAAATCGGTCATCATGAAAAATTTCAATAAGCCCCCAACAAGCCCTCAGAGCATAGGCCCCACGGGAAACCTCCCGTTTTTCCGTATGGCCAGTACGTCCCTGTTTGTATGCCCATAGTAAGATTCGGGTATCTTCAGACGAAAACACCTGTTTCACCATATGGACCCTGTTTAAAGAACTTTTAACAATGTAATTACTGTATGTTGTTTGTTTGAGGAAGGAATAAAGTCAAACCTCTAACTTTTCATCATGGTTACATCTGGTAGCATCATATTTTCGAGGCTGTCAGATACGGACCTGTTTTTGTCCCCGTCAGTGGTCATTTTATAACGAACCAAACGACCCCAATCATGGTTTAATGTAGTAAGACTATTTTTTGCTCCTAGGAAGGCATCGCAATTGTTTGTACCGAATGGATGGATGCCGAAATACAAGCTTGTTTTTCATGTTTGTTGTGCCCTTGGCTCAATTCGGTTTTATAATAACCAGCTTCCAGCACATTGAAGGCCCATTACAAAACTCGGGTTTAATGCCGGGCCTAGCAATGACACGTTACCGTTCTTAATGCTGCTCACTTGTCATCCACAGCAGTTCACTGTTGGGTCCATTGAATTTCTTTGTTATTATTATTATTATTATTTTAGTTCTACAATAAAACTATACACCTAAATTTTTTGGTCCGGACTTACGTGCGTCTGTGGTTAATTTCGCAGTATTGAAACCAAAACTATGTTAACCGGAAAAGACTAGCTTTGTTTTGCTTGCGCAGAAGTGATGCAACAACACGAAGTCACGCGCATCGTATTACGCGTAAAAGGAGTGGCGGAAAGTACGTATGCGAAGAATGTGAACGAAATTTAAAGAAGGCATACGAAAAATGTGAATAAAATTTAAAGTAGGTGTGCGAAGAATATGAAAAAATTTAAAGTAGGCATGCGAAAAATAAGAAAGAAGTAGGCACCCTGGTAGCACCCCATCTATCTACACATGAGACTTTAAAAGGTTCTCTTTGGACGGACTTGGCTGTTTGCTGTGACTTGCATATCACGTGACTGGGCTAGTCCAATCAGACGGCTAAACAGCCGTTGTTCTCGTTCGCCATTGGCAACTCAGGGTGACGTCACGGCAAACAGCCATTACACATGGTTTAATGACCTACAGAAACTGATAGATTTATTATCATTCCGCTCGTCATCTGTACAAAGAAATTTAGCACCGGTGTCAAGTGCTATTCATTGTAAGCCTTAACAATTCTTCCGTTCTTTTAGTGTTCTGCTCGCCTTTCCTCAAGCCCCCTCCACCCCCCCTCCCCTATACGTTCCCCACACACATTTTAGCGACCGTACAAGAAAACGCGAGCCAATTGTATTAAACCAAATCAAATTAGTTACAAATTGGATGAGTCGATTTGTGCAGGCTAGATTTATTAAATTTGGGGAACATGAGAAAAAGTGCCAATTTTGTTTAGTAGGTATGAGCCAGCTCGATTTTGCACTCCTTTAATACGAGCGTCGTACTTCTACTTTAGTCTTCTAGTAGGGTCGTACTTGGGGTGCCGCGCCGAATTCCTGCCAACCGTGTACCCGTGGAAGCGGGTAAAGCATAAATATGTTGTTTTTTTTTAAAAATTTTTTTAACGGATGGCGTTGCACACAAGTTCACAATGCCACAAGGGAAAACGAACTTGGACTTGAGCTGGTGCGTGCCTCGCAATTGCGGGATGTTTTTAACCGATTATGCGTTTTTTCTTTAATGATCATATAACCGAAAACTGAAATTAAAGAAGAAAAAAAAGGCTTAAATAGAGGCTTAAATTGAGTTTTGCTACTTAAGGAGAGATTTATACCCGAAAATTTAAAAAAAAAAAAAAAAAAACGATTTTAATAATTTCGGTCGAATTAGTTATTTTGAAGTGTTTATTTTCAGTTTGTTATAGCGAAACAGCTTAATCTTGTGATGAGATGTGATAATAAAGAGATGGTATTTTCATCAATTTATTATCTTAATTGGGGTTTTTTAATCCCGAATGAATTTTTTTTTTATTCCTTGACGTAGCCAGCAGGAGGGGGGGGGGGAGGTTGGCGCTCAGTTGGTTTGCCTTGGGCGCTGAGGGGGCTAGCTACGGCCCTGTTTTTCTAGTTATCGCTGTTTCAGAATCGCTCAACCAAAATCGATTAAGAATATATCGCCAATATTTCTCTGTTTGACGTCGTAATATCAAGTGCCAATTTCAAACAGGTTGAAAAACTTGAAAATTGCTTACTCGAATGGCAAAAATTTAGCTGAAATCCTAAACAAATTTTGTTTTATACAGATATTACCAAATTTTTGCATTGTTTCAGGCTTTATTCAGAGCCGGATTAGGGCAATTAACGGAACAAGGGAGACATGTCTGTGAGCCCCCTGCCGTCCGTGTTGGGAAATGGTGATTTTGTCGAGGATATGAAAGGAAGGAAGGTGGGGTGGTACGTCAAGACAGCTGGCACGCGAGCTATCACGCGAGAAAACGGAAGAAACTTGGGTTCTTGATAAAATTTACATTTCACTATGTATGAAGCACGACATGTTGTACAGGACGCAAATGTTGCGGCAAAATGTTACATTGGTTCTTCTTGGTCGTCACGTAATTAAAGAGTGCCTTTCTTTAGCCTTAAATTACAGTGAATTGCACGTAAAAATGACATACACGGAGCGGTTACTAATACAATCTATATAAGTTTGAAGAATAAATTACTAAGTTCTGGCCTTCACACATACTTATTTTTGTTCTGTTTTTTTTTTTGGTGTTTTCGTTAGACCTGTTTTTGAGTATTCATCTCCAATTTGGTCTCCCCATCTGGCTAAAGACATGCATCATGTGAAGTCTGTACATCATTCATTCACAAAGCGGTTGCCGGTCCTGTTCCATTTGAGTTACAGTGAACGCCTGGAAGTCTTAGAGGCCAACACACTTAAATTACGAAGGCTCAAGAGTAATTCGGCCATTACTTATTCCATATTGCATGATCAACATGGTGAAACTACGGTCATTTCGTTTCTGTCCGTGGTGGCGAAATCACCAGAGAAGATCCACTTAAACTTGTGATTCTCCCATTTTCACGTGATTGCAGAAAGTTCTCTTTCTCGTTCCACGTGGTAAATGTTTGGAATAATTTACCGACAGAGGTTGTTATGGTACCATCCCTTGCTATGTTCAAAAAGAAACTAGCTAGCCAGAAACCAATTCTGACGCGGTACATTAGGTTTACATTAGCTGTACCGGTATCTAGATGTTTTGCAAAGTTAATTTTATTGTAAGGTATCGGTGGCCAGTTGTATTTGTCGGCAAAAAAAACATCATATTATTATTATTATTTTATCATTTGTTTATGAACTGTTTACAAAAAAACGTTTACTGCATTCCGATCATTTGCTTGATCATCTTTGGTGGGGAATTTCTGTCAGCAGCATACAAGTTACAACAAGAAATCTCAGTGAGCTCAGCAAGGCGACGCCAAATGAGCGAGCTATGCGAGCCACTTGGGTAGTCTACGTCATTTAAAAAATATATAGATGCATCCGTGTTTGCGTGTTTGTACACCTACTCCTCTGGACGTAAGGCACCCAAAAACATGAGGAAAGTGCTAAAAGAAAAGATAATTAAATTAGTACTAAAAGGCTTGTTTTACTGCTATACCTTTTTTTTTATTCCCAAATGTGCGAAATACTTTTTTTCGAAATTGTTTATAACGTCTAAGTTTGATGGAACATTTATTCAGGGAAATTAAGATGCAAAGACTACAAAAATTCACACCTAAAACTATGTCCACAGGTAAAAAGAGTAGCCTATTATTTCGTAATTAGTAAACGACTATCACATACTGTAAAAATAATCTAACTACGCTGTATTGATAATTTTGCTTACATTATATTAGATTTTAATTAAGGGAGTGATGCCCCCCCCCCCCAAAAAAAAAAAAAACTAAAACTATTTCAATCAACATCAGTGATTCACTACATACATCACAGTGTTTACCGTGGTAAAACTAATAAAATTTATGAATTCTAGAACCGGCCTGTCTTGGAGCAGTACAGAGCCACGGCACGAAGTGCACAATAATTTTCCAAAGACTGATTGATTGATTTTTTACTGAAAGCTTAATGGCCCACATGGCCATACGCCCTATTCACATAAAAATACACTTGAAACAATCCAACCACAATGGCAATCGATCCAATCTACAGCATGGTTGATCTCAAAATGCGGAATCAACTACTACAACCTTTTGGTGCATGTGGGTAGATACCCAGAACAGCAGGCAAGGACAACTGCCACCTACTGCAGTCACCAAGGGAATCCATATGCAGGAGAAGAGCAGGTAGTAGAGAAGAAAGTGGTCTACCGATTCATACCCTGGCCCACAACAACATTTTGTGGAGGAAGCCCATTCCACATCATAAAAGGGCCCCTTAACAAAGTGTGACCGTTCCTCAGCCTTGACAAATTGCTTGCATCAGCCCTCCTGAAGTGGTCAAAATCACGTTGTGTATCAGTACTGTATCAGTGGCGTATCATTTGCAAATAGGCCACGCCCGTTCTCTGTCCCGAACCAATCCCGCTGTCACCACATCCTTTCACAAGCTGCCACAACCGGCCACATGATTTGCATACCAAAGGTCAAGTCATCATATTGGTTTCATTGTCACATACCTTCCCCACAAGAAAATACGCCATCTCATTGCGTGAAACTCCTTGATGATCTGCGACCCACTGCAGAATAATTTCAATCCTGGGCAATAATTTCTAGCAATTTTAATCCCGATTTCCAGACCAAGTTCATGGGAAAAATCCAAGAGGAAGAAGTGGCCCTGAAGAAACTGCAGACAGTCTATCAACGTTCTCAAGCCAGCAACACCGTAAGAAAAGCCAACATCAACTGCCACAGGGATTGTCACTAGCTGCTTTATGAAGAAACTTGGAACTGAGGTCACAGACCTACTATACAGAGCTCCCAAGATGGCACAAAAATTCCTTCTTCCACAGCCAAGTTACTATTAAAAGAGGCATCACAATATGTCAAGATATGGTGTCCATTTTTCAACTTGGACTGACCACAACAACCTAACACAGTTCACCAGAACCAGTATCCCAGACCCAGAGGGGGATGGGGCCTACTGGAAACTTTACGCCCCAAATTCAACCCCGAATTCAAACCCATGTACATTCTCAAGATGTACACCCAAGCTGCAAATCACAAGAGCAACTCGAGTTTTAACGGCTCAATGGGCTCTTGGGATTGGCAACTTGCCACCAGACTGGAAAACTCAAGGTTGATGAAGAGACAACAGGGCACAACTCTCAAACACTGATTCACTGATACCTGTACCTTACACAAAGCCACCTGGGAACCGGCATGGAAGTAAGATGTAAATTCACTTTGGCAAGGATGATACTTCCATAGATGTTCTGCAGTACCTTGCGCTTTTAAGTCACTTTCTTCTCAACCAAAGCCATTAACACCCGCAATTGTCTAACCATCCCCTTTTGCACAATAGGAGCCTTCACCATCCTAGATAACCTGGCTCAAGCTAGATACCCAAATATCTTGCCACTTTGATGACCCCATATCACAACCACCAATCTTCAGACTAATAGTAGGAGCCTGCCATGCCCATACAACATTACTTCTGATTTACCAGGAGAAAAGACATGCCACATTCAGGTTTTTGCATCAACACACGACTTTTTATCTAGTTATTTAATCCCATATGTACTGTAGGCAGTCACGGGATCGATCCAGTGTTCACGAGGCCTGCAAATCAACCACTCTGACCACTGGGATGTGCTTGCTCACATTGTTTGCGATTTCGGGGGCCCAACACAACGTTCGCGGTGCGCACTGGGACTTGGCTTTTATTAACTTCTACCTGGTGGCATGCTCTAAAGGTCGTCTGTATGTTCAAAAGAGACTCATGATAACAGCCTGCATTGGAGCAACCAAGCTGGGGGCATATCCCTTAGGAGCCACACAACAATATCATCTGCATAAGCCATAATATTAGAATGGGGGGGGGGGGGTCCACCATAGAAAGTAGTGAATTTAACACTACAGTAAAAAGTACCAGGCTCAAACAACTGCCTTGCAGAAGGCCCCATTGTGTATTCCTCACACTGGTTCACAAATTCCCTATTTTCACAGCAAAACCTCTCTTGGCTAACAGTACCCACAAATCGCGATAATATTCCGTCCCGCACCCAATCCTTGTAGTGACGTGCCTACCCACTCCACCATTATAGTGTCAAAGCTGCTCTGATACCTAGAAAGACTGCCAAACCCAGCTTTGCACCTACCCAAGCCTCCCTCTTCCCCCGTCTGGGTAAAAGGACTGTAGCATGAGCTCCCATCCCCTTCCTAAACCCAAACTGATTACCGTGCAACCTATTCCCATTTCCAACAACCAAGTAAGATGCCAAAGCCAGCTTTCCACGTGCCCAGACCTTCCTCTCCCCGCATCTAAAGTAAAAGAACTGCTTCTTGAGCTCCCATCCCCTGCCTAAACCCAAACTGAGTAACGTGCAACTTATTCCTGTTTTCCAAGAACCAAGTAAGACAGTTCACAATAAGCCATTCATGCACATGAAAAAAGGACATCTAAGCTATCGGACGATAGCTGGCAACCTCAGATTTTTCTTCTCTACCTTTAGAACTTTGAAGATTACAGAAAACATTCAGAATGGGGACATAGGAGCACCATCCCAAAGGCCCATAAAGAAAGACCGCAACTCCAGTTTAGCCCACCACCTCAACCACTCGCTTAGTGAACTATACGAAACGCCATCAATACCCACTTTACACCATCCTGACAAACAATCAATGCCGCAATCAGTTCCAACAGAGAGAAGAGGAGGTGCAGTGACTCACAGCCAAGCCATCCAGCATGTTCCCAGGTATTTCTCCTGCCAGACTTGAAGATTCAACGGAACAACCCATTTAGTACGTCAAGCAAGAGCTTCCCCCTCCACACCTGCCTGTCTCCATGCCTAAATGCCCTTGACAAAACAGCAAGGACAAAACTGGTAAAATAAATCGCCAAGTCTTGCTCAAAGAAACTTTTCCGGCCAAACAGCACACACCACCCTTCCAAGGAGTCTTTCGCTGCTATGATAACCACTCTAGCTTCCTGCAAAATTATCACGAAAACCAATTGTTAACGTTGGGTAACGATTTAAGCACAACAAAGAACATTCCACCGTACATCATACTAAATTATGATCAGCAACATAACATCTAAATCTCCTATTTGGTTCATTCAACTGGCTGGACACGTCGAAAATGTGGACATTTTTGTGTTAAAGGTAGTCAAACGTTCGCGTTTCTGAAGCACGGAGGTGTGCAGATTGAGCATGCAAAGCAACTATTTCAACATATAGTACGCTTGCTCAAAGTAAATCATACTTTCCATATATGGATTGCAGACATTTTAAGGAATTTGATGAACGATTGCTCAGCAACAATGCGAAGCAAGTTGCTTCCTAATTGGCAGTACTTCTATTTAGCATGTGAAGCACGCTGACCGAATCACCAACAGAATGCCACTCGTGAAAATGCCACCACGTCAAAATTTCACCGTCAAAATGCCCCTGGACAAAATGCCACCCTCTACCAACAAAATGCCAGTACAAAATTTGTTTACTGCTCTTTTTTAAAAATCCACAATGTATAAACACAGTTACAATGTACAAATCTTGACAGGTTGTCACCTGAGCAGAGTCCACCCTCACAGGTTGTCTACTTAACATTAAAAAAAAGTTGCAAACTGGGTGATGTAAAATCTGGAGAAGCTACTGCCATTCCAAATCTACTAAGATGAGAACCACGAAAATGTACATACATATGCTATGGGTCGGGGGACATGTAATGATGCTAGTTTAAATGACCTTGGCATGGTCCTTCGAGGTCATCATGATGCTGAATGTTGAACTACACATCGTAGAATAGTGGAAAAAATAGTAGTAAAAGATTTTGAAGTGGCATTTTGTCGGTAGAGGGTGCCATTTTGTCTGGTGGCATTTTGACGGTGGCATTTTGACGTGGTGGCATTATGATGAGTGGCATTCTGTCGCGACACCCACTGACTGACCCAAGTAAGCGAAGCGAATTAATGGCTGTTAAACACGAGAATTGAAGTGATTTAGGGTGTTAGGCGACCTCCAAAATCGTTGGGCCTAAGGTTGGGATTCTGGGCTTTGCCTAAAGTTGGCGCCAGATTCACTGTTATATGTTAGTGAACCCATTACACAATTCTTTTCAAACTTTCTAAAGCAAAACGTCTACATTACTTTTGAATTTTAGTTAGTAATTTGGTAAAACGATTCCAGATCACGAAGCTCCAGGCCTCCAAATTCATTGTTGCTTATTGCTAAAGGCATTTGTACTAGGCATCGGTGCTATACTCACTACTCTCCCTCACCCACCAGCCATGGTTAAAGATAAAGAGCAACAATCGTCCTGCGCTCGCTACAACTTTCAATTAATGGTCGAAGATCTTTGATAGAAAAATGCATTTAATACGACAGCTTTATTCTGCGTCTTCACAGCATTTTGTTTATTTGAATTTTGCATAGCTGGGCCATTGTTCTGTTTGAGTCGGAGCTAGTGGATAAAATTACTTATAACATCCAAAAAAAAAGAAGCAACGATAGCTCTTTCTGTTGTGTCATTTTTATATAGGTATGTTTTAATACTCTGTCATGGCAACAGCGGTGCTGTCAATGATGACCTTAAGCGGCATTACGATACACTAGTTATTAGCTGGTAAAAATATGAAAAATAAATAATAAAAAAAAGGAGCAAAAAATACATATATTATTTGTCCTTAATTAGCTTGACTGAAAATTCTGAAGTAGGCACTAGTAATGAGAACATGCCTAACCAACGTAAATCAAATGTAGTACCATTGAAACATATTACTGAGTTTTTGTGTGATAGTTGGTTGAACAGTTAGGTGTTACCCAACGCACCTAAGCATGAAGTCGTTGGTTAATAATACTAATAATTGGGGGCAAAACGGGTGCCATTCTGGCTTGGTAACAACAGCTACGATCGTAATGGTTACAACAACTCTATTAACGACCCTTCAACCACCGATTTGAGCACTAGTGCAGTAGGGTCGTCAAATTAAAGATTCACAAAAACTTGCCAGTCAGTTCAATATCCGTCTTTCTCACTTAGAAAATGTTTCACTCCTGACGGTCTATCAATCAATGCCTAAAATGTCTGGGTGCTTATTTCCCAGCAAAATGTTGTCCAAGATGCATGAAATGTTAATGCAGAGACGATGTATCTAGGAGAGAATCTAGCACTGATCAGCTAGGAGAACTCTGTATCTTGTAGAGATAAGTCAATCAGTCTCTGTCTTTTACCAATCATAGTTAGGAAGTATAGCTGTAGATTGGTGAGAAGCCAGCTTAAAACGTCAGCTTCCATGCTCAGCTTGCAAACCTTCGTCGGCTCCAAGTCTTTTCTTTCCGATTATTTCAGAAACTGAGCCAAAGTGAGCATACCAGAAAGCCACAGAACGCCATATCCTACTGATCGACAACAAAATCCTAAGATTAAAGTGAAATCTGCTACTGATTCGTCAACAATTCATCATGTCATTTATCACGTTTTTCCACAAATCAAAAATGCTTGAATCTCCATGTTACTCTAAAATAAATCTGGTAGAGGTTCGTTCATCAACGAATAATTTGTTTACTGTTGCACGACAGGCTGATACTGGTTAAAGTGGAACCATTAGGCCTAAGGGTATATTTTTTAGACCACGAGGTTACTTACCTTGCAAGTTGGTATTATTTGTGGAGTACTCAGATAACAGTTTTACTGCCTAAGTCCAACTGGCTAATGAGTTTAGTGTATCTACGCATAATCCGTGGTATTGTTGTAGATCTTGATTTAATTCGTGTTACGCAATAACTAATGAGTACTCATACTGTTACTCAGTAATATGATAATGATGGAGGAGAGATATCGGAAAGGAAACTGGCTGGTCTAACTCAAATGTCAATGCCACGCCCTGCCATTGTTCAGTTTTCTTCGTTGAATAATTTTCTGCCAATAGTACGAGAAGTGTGTGTAAAAATACAAAAAGCAGAAAGCAGAAAGTTAAAAAGCACTTTAGTTATTAAAAATACAAACAGAGTAGCCACCAAGTGCTGGTGAAATACGAAATCACGACGTTTCGGTTCCTAGGTCGGAACCGTTTTCAAGTGAAGGGTTTAAAACATGTTAAACTGAGTTATACAGTATTCCGCATGCAATAATGCAGCATATAACTTTTACAAAAATGATATAATAGTTGGTGTAAAGTAGTGGATAAACACAAAGTTTCAGTTCAGTATGCATGGAGACGAAAACGTAACAGTTATCCATAGGAAGGAGACAAAATTGATAAGTTGCTCAATTTTTGATGTTGCGATACAATGGCAGTTAGATTGCTGCCCATTTTTGGTTATATATATTTATTTGTTATTGAGGAATCCTGTTCTAGAAGATACTTTGCACTTATTCTAGGGGATAAATTGGAGGTTGCAGATGTGCTAATTAGGGAAATTCTGAGACGACTGACTGAATGGAGATCCAGAAATTATTTTCAGATAAAGCTAGAGAATTTTCCAGCATCTGATTGGAAGTTTTAAAACTAACAATGGAATTCTTCATGTGCGTATCGTGAGTCCCACAGACTAACTCAGTGGTGAAGAGATCGATACTGTTGATTAGGAAAAAATCATTAACCATACTGTAATTTTTAATCTAGATGGAAGCACGTTTTACTACACTCCTGTGACGAACGCTGTGATGAGAGCATATTTAGCTTATCACCCGGTTTAGACGATCTCAGTACTATACAACAATGCTTGTAACAATGCACCAAGCTTGATACCTTCATCCCAGGCCTGGAGTACTGGGATTTACATCCTAGGCACGGAGTACTGAGATGGACAAAGGGCCAGCACACGCACAACAAAGAACGAATAGTGTTGACGTTCTTTTGCTCAGAAAGCTTGACAATGGGACTGTGCGTGCAACAATGTTTACACACAAAAACGAATCCTAATGCCGATTTTCCCTTTCAGCGAACAAGGACGATTTGCAATTACAATGACAGTGAATGTGCTTTTCAATTGTTACGCGACTGGGTGATTTAATAGGCTCTTACCCGCTTTCCTCGTACTGAGCTCAACAATAGCTCGGCCTTTGCGGGCCCTCGACATTGTTAATCTCAGCACTCGGAAAGCGGAACCTCGGCACTCAGAACCTATACAACCTCGGCACTAGGAACCTATACAACCTCGGCACTCAGAACCTATACAACCTCGGCACTCGGAACCTACACAACCTCGGCACTCAGAACCTATACAACCTCGGCACTCAGAACCTATACAACCTCGGCACTCAGAACCTATACAACCTCGGCACTCGGAACCTATCTCAGCACTCGGAACCTATACAAAATGTTTATTTACTCTCGAAATCAGATAGTTTACCTAACAGTAGTCTTCATTATTAGGCTTCAGTACCATGTTTAATGCTAACAACATGTCAAGTTGATCGTATTTGATACACAATAATAAGAATGAAAGGGAGCATTTCTCCTATTTTCATTTTTTTGTTTTTGTCTGTAGAGTGGTGGGGTAATGCATTTAATTCACCAGTGGGCAGAGTTCTCTTCCAATCTTGTAAAATTTAATTTGTTAAAATTGTATAGAAATTCAACGACTCCATCACTCGAAAAGCAAGGTGAACAAACAACATTAAATTTAACTTCTTTTAAGCCTCATTTCGTCTCTGTATCTTAATTATTTGGCCATCAATAATTCGAGAAAAGAGCTATCTTTATGCAATTATGCCAATTATGCAAAGTTTCAATAATAACTTTGGT
>JAHWFP010256968.1:9290-45507 GCA_023313725.1 Lithobius niger
CCCCCCCCCGCCCACCACCTCCCCAAAAATAAAAAAGAAAAGGAGGCTTTTTGTATGCCTATTGAGACTTGTCTGCATATGATTTCCAACAGCCAAATTAAAGAAGTAGCATTCCGAATCAACACACTACCACTAGCTGTTTGGAAACTGGCTCTTTTTTGTTGAAAGGGCATGTTTGAACTACGAGGTGAGTAAGTTTCCACCTGCCAGAGTTTGGAACGTGTGTAATTGTTTTTCACCCTTTATTGTGGGAAAAAAATGAGGATGCTTTTTGTTTTTGTTTTAAGTTGAGTAGCTGAGCCAGAAGAATCAGAATGTGGAACAAATAATAAAAGAATAATGCATAATTAAAGGGACTCAACGAGTGTTAAAATCATCCAAGAAATGACAGATACCGTAGCATGAAAATTTATAAATATATTTTACCCATCATCTGACCTTGTAACTAATCTATTCCTTTTCCTCCAATCAACCCATCCTTGGCATCTTATCCCTTCACCCTCATCCAGGTATGCATTACCCATAAATCTGACATAGATAACGGTCACAGACAAAATTATTTACTTTCCTGGCCAAGTGAGCAGGCAAGTAAGTGAGCGGGTTTTGGTATTTTGACTTTAGTTTAATCAACTTTTGTCAAAAGAGCTCTAAAGATACTCCGACATGGACTCAACACTTTGGGCGTGAGGTCAGCATGACAAGATGGGGGGAAAATTTTGAGGAGAAATAAAATAATGGTCGATTTTTAGGTTTCACCAGATTTATCAATTGAGATCCTTTTAAAATATTAAGTAGGAAATCAGCCATCAACGAAAATCATTTATTTAAAAATACCATTGCAGCTTTATTTTTAGATTTAATCAACTTATAATTTATGAAATAACTTAAGCAAGTAAAGTAATTAAGCAAATAAATAAATATTTTGATAGAACTGGTAAAATGTTGACTACTTTGACAGGGAGAGCGATAAATAACTGCGCACAAGTCGCCATATTTGGACTCCTTGAAAAGCTGTCAACTTCATCTTCCGTGTGAAAATAACAACAAACTATTGAGAATACTGTCCTAAACAGAAGGTCTTCACTACAAATCTGGGGCATTGGTGGGAAAGCCATGTGCTGCCCCTTTCTACTTAATTCCATCTCACCACCCGACTATACACCATGTTTGGATTTTTTTTCCTAGATAAAGCCAGCTGGTACAGCAAGAACGTAGATTGAAGGTACATGGAAGTTAAGAATACCGTAGCGGTTTTTACTCTGAAAGCTCATATCGATAATTTTCTGGAAGTTAAAAGAGTGACATTATCTCCCTTAGCCTTACAACAAAATAGCTGGTTCGAAATTTGCCATAACTCAATATCAAGTTGACTTTGCACAGGTACATAGTGTGTAAAAATTGAACAAGCATTCCCCTCGGAATGCTCAGAATTGTGACTCAAATTTAACATCGAATAAGTCTTACATTGCATAAATTATCATCCATGTAATCTCGGTTATAGGAAATCTATGGCATATTTTAAATCTGTATACGTATCATGCTAGGGAAGTTAGCGAACGATAAGGCAGGCATATGGAGTAATTGGTAAAGATGCAGAGTGCATGGTCGTTATTTGATTGTTGCAGAAATACACCACACAAATTCAATAACTTAAGGGATATGAAAGATAGCTACACAGGGAAATGGAGAAAGAGCCCATTCAAGTCTGGGACGCAAACAATGTGATGGGGAAGAGCATTTCATTGATAAAATACCCTGTGATTGTAAAAGGAACTGTGAATCAGGTTGCGAGCATACGATTTAAGAAACTTGTGAGGGTACGGTTTTGGAGAAAAATGTAACACAAAATTTTGGACATTATTTCAGCACTGGAACAATCTTTAAAATCAGGATCGAATTCAGCTAGCTAATTGGTACCTTTGCAGCCTTTTTTTAAAATCTTTATATCTCCCTAAGTCACGTTTGATTGCTTCCCAGCTACTCACTTTGTTTTCACCACGCAACACACGTACGATAACCTCCTATTATACAAGTAGTGACTGTGAAATCTTACCGTTAGCTTTTCGGCACCCTCGCGCCTCTTCATTTCCCGTTCTAAGGCCACTTTTCCTTTGCCCAATTGCTCCAAAAGAGCTGGTTGTGTGTTTAATAGCATCATCAGCAACTGATACTGCCTAGAAACAATACAGACATTCTTCAACAAAGAAGTGATGTGTTGTGAATCACAGGGCCTATGGCCGGCCACACCAATAAATCTTATTATTTGTTCAAAAAAACGGCAACCAGTATTTACTGTGGTTGTAATGAGGCATCATAGGAACAAATAACACAAAAACCACTAAAAACCTTCTACAAAAGAAGATCACTCTTGAATTTTCGGTGAATTTCAAGCGTGATCGTCTTTTGTAGAAGGTTTGTTTGATTTCGGTGAAATTCAAGTGTGATCTTCTTTTGTAGAAGATTTTTAGTGGTTTTTGTGTTATTTGTTCCTACGATTAATATTTGTTTGCTTCACTGCGAAAAGCTTAAAAGCTCAAACCAGACTGATTTTAGGAGAAAAACTTCACAGATGCATTTTGAAGAGGTCTTAAATTTTGACAGATAAGCACTAACTAATTACAAAAACAGGCTTAAGGCTGTTCAAACCAAGAAAGTAAGTTGTTTTTCAGGCACTCCTGTACAGATACTTTTGGAAAAATGAAAAACTACTGGACTGGCATACATGGCTATTCATAGTAATATCCTGAGTGCAAGGGTAGTTATCGATAATTGTTTGGCGCACATAATTTTTTTGTTCCCATTAACTCGCGAGTGCTTGTGTTGGCTAATTATTAAGATCTTATTGCCAACTCAAGCACGAACAAGTTTAAGAAAGCAAAAACTTGAGTGTTCCAAAATTATCGATAACTACCCACTGCAGGAGGGGTATTTAATCAGAGTATCTCGCGAGAATTACTTATCAGTTTGTTAATAAATCAATTACAAACATTTAAGGGTGTGTAAGAATTTCTGCATTTTGTATTAATGTTGTTGTACTTTTATTATTTTTTTAACGAGTCTATTAGTTGAGGATTACGCGAAGTAGCCTGTCCATCACTTTTGTATTGTTTCAGTTTCGTTTTTTTTTTAATGCGCTTCAGCATGAAGACGTTCGTAGGTTGCACCTCCGTAGAAACGACCACAGAATGTCATGGAAAATCTTTAATTTACGTATTAGTAAAATTTTAATTAATGTTTATGGAGCAGTAAAATTAGCTATACGTTTTTGCATTCATATTCATTATTTATTTGTATTTATCTAAGCGCAAATCTCTTTGCCACTGCGCTGTTGGAAGCCCGCCATTTAAGCTTTAGTCCAGCCAGTCTGTTGCTCGCTGTCTTGGCTGCTATGGAAACGAATACGGACTCGCTATTAAAAACAGTTAAGTTCGAGTGACAATTCCTGGAGTGAAGATGTATTGCGGGAATGTAAGTACATTTTATATTGCCTGCGAAGTCTATTTATTATGGAGAAATGCGTTACCTACAGCAGCAATAAACGAATCGGGCATAACTAGCAATTCAGTCGCCATCTTGAGAATCACTAGTTAGCAGCAGTCGTTTTCACAATTGACGTCCCATCAAACGCAATCAAATGTAACATAACAATCGATCTCACTTAATTTACCTTCTCAGTCTTTAATAACCGATTAATTACGCCTTTTGAGCACGTTTAAGTTTGCGACTCTCGTTTAGTGTGTTGCCAACTATTTTTGGTTCTTGATTATTTCTTTTGCACTAGAGCTGTTAACCACTTATTCATCACCCGCTTAGTAGCCCACCACAGCGCTTATCAGAGTAGGTGGGCTGTGATTGGCTGATGCGCCAAAAATACTCCTTTCCTATTGGCTAAAGAAAAACACTAATCAGCTTAATCTGATTAGTATTTCATCACGCTGAACCAATCTGTTTTTTTTCTCAAACCAACAGTTATCAAACCAATGATGAAAAAAAAAAAAACTGTCTGGTACCAAACCGATTACTGATGCAGGTTGCCACTAGTAGATGGAGGAGGTGTGGGAATCACGGTGCTGCTGGCCAGTTTGGAGCTATTAGCAGGAAGAGGCTGCTGGTTTGGCTTATCTTTTCTCGGACCCTTGGTAGGAGTTTGCAGGGGGGGGGGTAGGTAGGCGTACATGTTTTCCCAATTGAAGGTCAGGGCGTCCACTGCTATCGCCCTCTCATCTGGGACGAATAGGGAAGTCTGGAATTGTACCTCATTGCGAATAGGTCGATCATAGGGGCATACGCTGAAGAGGGATTCGCAAATGGACTTCCTTAGTGTCCACTTCCCTGTAGGTGGATTCTTGCGGGAGAGGGAGTCTGCAATGACATTCCCGTTGCCCGGTATGTGTAGGGGGAGAATGGTCGTTCCGATGTTATCTCGTGGAGCGTGCGAGATCGGGTTCCTCCTTACTTCCTTATGTAGGCAACCGCTGTTGTGTTGTCGGCTTGGACTTGGATTGTTTTCCCTCGTATTGTGGACTGGAAGTGTGTTAGGGCATAGAGGATGGCCTTCCGTTCGAGAACATTGATGTGGTCCAAGTTGGGTTGATATCAGGTTCCGGATATTAAAATGTGGCCTATGTAGACTTCCCAACCATGGGTTGATGCGTCGGTTAGAAGTATCAGTTCCAGGTGTGGCTCGTGGACGGGTACCGAACGGAGCAGATTGTGATGTCTGACCGCCATAGTAGAGTGTCTCATGGGAAGTTGTTGGATGTGGGTTGGCGATGGTTTGGATGGACTGGATTTGTGCCCAAGTGTCGATTCTGAAGTGGTGAAGTGGTCGTGTCATCCATCTACCGTAGGGGATTAGGTTTGCCATAGAATCCATCTCGCCAATGAGTGAGTTCAATTCGCTGAGGGAGTGGTTCGGTTGTTGGCAGAAAAGGTGTATGTGTTGGATCATGTCTTCCGTTCTTTCCAGTGAATGGCGAATGCTTTGTGTTCTCATGTTGAAATTTGCACCGAGGAAAGTGATTCCTGGTCTGGGACGAGTCTGGATTTCGTCTGATTTATACCGAAGCCCAGTTCGGTTAGAAGGCGGGTTTGGGTCCCTGTTGTGCGTAAGTTTGGTGGGAAGTTGATAATTTAGAATCCAGTCGTCGAGGTATGCGAGTACCTATTTCCTATATTTCCTCTTGGTGGAGGTTTGGCAGAATTGGTTTTAGTACCATGGTGAAAATCCTCGGGGAGGCATTTAGGCTGAAGGGTAGATATCTGAATTGGTAGACCTTGTCTTGATATAGGAACCTGAACATAAGTTGAACTGATTTGAGTAGTGGAATATGTACATAAACATCTTCTAAGTCAATCGACACAGTTCAGTCGTTTGGTTTTAGAGAGAGTCGAATCGATTCCAGAGTTTCTGTCTTGAAATGGTGATTCTCCATGTGCTGATTCAGGGGTTTTAAGTTGAATATCATTCTTTCTCCTCCCGATTTCTTCGGTCCTCACAGGAACTCCCCCTCCCCCCTGTGCCTTCCGTGGACTACAATCTACACTAACGGGACCTGCACGACTTTATTGCGTATTGCGTGCCTCTGTTTACGACCAAATTCTACTTCTCAGCTCATTCACATTTTCCACCAAATACACGGGAATTCCCCTGACCTTGTGCTCAACCTGGCACGCCTCCTCCGTGTTACTCTTACAACCAATTGCGCGTTGCAATATTCCAGTCCATAGACTTTCTCACTTGATGGCTCTGTCCGCATTGGACTAGCCCAACTCTCGGCATTCAAGGCTCGAGTAATCGGAAATTCGGAACACACATTTCCACCTCGATTACTTGGAATTTTCTCTAACAACAAGCCTTTTTAACGGCTATTCATACCCTGAGCTTTCCACCATGCCATTCACCACTCAGAAAGCCACTCCCACAACACAATGGGCATTACGCCTAAAGTCACCGCCATGTTTGATTTTACCAAAACAAATTCTACTTACGCGTCTCTACTCGTGTTACACTCGTCCACGACGAAAGAACCATCAGGAAATATCTCCGCATAACCGTGGTGAGATAAAACCAACTTGACCAAACACGCTGCAAACATGCCACATTTTTCCTAAGCGCTCAACCACCAACAAACTGCGCCGCGGCAAAGAAGAAGTGGGGTTGGAGGCGGCGGTGCAGGGGCAGGTAGGGACCGGAAGTGACTCAGGATGACGGGATTTTGTTGCATAAATTAGGATTCATTTGTGCAAATGTGGGGGAACAAAGTTGCCGATTGCAGAGGGGGAACCCATTTGTTAGCACAGCGAAGAGGATTCTATGAATGAAAACAGCAAGTTAGCAGCCACCTCTCCTTCCACATCACACAACGGCCACGTATATTCTCTCACAGACTGATCTGTATGACAGGCAAGTTCTGGGTATCATCTTAGAATCTTTCTCCCACACACGGAGTTATGATATCGACAATAGCAACACTCAAAAGGCACCATCAAACTTATTTGTGCACCTCACATTACGAAAGTAATTCACATACGACTTACGACTTCTTGGAATCACCTGTATTTACCCCAACTTCACGTCAACCACATATCACCCAATGACTGCCAGATATGCACCAACACCATCCAAACACGGGGTGTACTAATTCAATTTATAAAGGAAATTTACAAAAAAATTACTGAAGTTTAATTTTAACGCTTATTTTTTTTAAAGGTAATCTGTATCGGCAAACTAGGATAGCGGTTCCAATCCCAAGGAACCATACTCAGAATCAGAATCAGAATCGGTATCGGAATCAGTTTACCACTAGCAGTTTTACAAGAGAGCAATTTCAAGTTGATGCTATAATCACGAAAACACAGGTGTGCTTTCTTTAAGTGTATTGATAATAAACAAATGTTTCCGATTGGTCCAACCCATATAAAAAATTCCGGATAATTTATGCAAAACTTTTCTAGAATAAATACTTCAAGAATAACCATAAAAGCCTAAACAAAATGTAAAATAAATTGTAGTTGCCCTAACCACATCACCCACTTTCTCCGGAGTACAGAAAACCACTTTAAGAACCTTTCATCCATGGAGGAAGTGCAGGATTTCTTGATTTCGTTTATGGAGCAGCATTGATTCAGGAGATGCTTGCGCAGTGCTTGCACCGATTCCTTATGATCATCACACCCAGGAAATGATAGTAAACTCAAGCCACGGAAGCAGTTGGTAAAATCAGCTCCTGTCAGTTCCATTGTATCCATGAAACTCTGGACCAGAATCCTGGTGAAAACAAAAAGGGTAAAGTCATAATTTCATAACATTATCTGGGACTGGTGGAGGATTGGAAAATTGGAAATTTCTGATATCCAAATTTATTTAAACAGCAGCATATATTTAAGACCTTAACAAAAAAAAATTAATAAATACAGTACTGTAAATAAATAAATTGGTGCCATATATTGAAGTAATTAAATAAACATACATAGGGCCTACCACATGGATGCATTTTGATAATTTACAACCAGCAAAAGTATGCTGTAGGAAAAATAACTTAAAAGTTACGTTTGTTTTAAGTCTGTTAATGCAGCTTTATAGGCTCATCTGTAGATTGCTTTATAGGCTCATCAATAGATTGCTTTTTATGGGCTCATCACTAGATTTTAGTCTTTTTATGATCTCAAAAAGAGTCTTTATGCTCAAAAATCAACAAGTGTATGGTTTGAAGACATTCTGAATTTTGACAAGTTAACCAACACTGTTCTGAATGACTCAAAAGCCTGCTTCACCTAAATGCATGAATGTACTGGTTCACCGCGCTTGGCAGAGGAGAGAGAGGAATGGCCGATTAGATCTACCACTGGAAGCCAAAAAGCACAGACAGTGCGTAAAAAAAAGGTTTAACTTTGATGATGTTTTTTTTGTTTTTGTCACGGATTTATTGACAGGATGAAAAAACATTCTTGGTGAATTTTCGATAGTCAATTTGCTGTTCCATCAACAGCAAATTGACTATCGAAAATTCGCCAAGAATTGTTATATCGTTCTTGCCTGTCTGGAATTTTGCGTATTTTCCTCGTACGTTAAGTAATGTTGTCTGCTACGTTCCAGGGTATGAATCTAGACGTTTTTAAAAGAATGAAAAAAACCCGATAAATGCTGAGGATTCGGTTGACGGAGAGTTTCGGATAAATATCAGATAATTGAGGTTCTACTGTATACTGGAAGTAAACGAAAACTAGGAACGAATTGAATGCGCTGCACTTCCCAGTGCCATGGGGAAGACAGAGCGACTAGAGAAGATGGTTCATTTCCGACTTCCGGTAGTACACGGTTCCCACCAAAATACTGATAACAATTTCCCAGAGTTTTCCAGGTTTTCCAGAGTAGATAAAGTCATTTTCCAGGCTATTTCCGTAATTTTAGGAAGGAATATTCTTCACACATTTTACCAGATTTGTGTTAAAACGGCTGAAGCAATACATTATTTAAAATAATGTTTTCCAGGTTTTTTGTAAAATATCAGAGAATTTCATGAGTTCTCCCCGAGTTTCAAACCTAGTTTAAATTCTCGGAGTTTTCCAGGTTTTCCAGGATGGTGGGAACCCTGTAGTTTCGTGAAGTGGTCTAATGGTGCTTCTTGTCCTACCAACATCATCGTTCTTCTTTGGGGCAGAGTACTTGCCAGCATAGGCTTTGATTCTTTCGTGGGAGTTAGGGGAGCCCCGCCCACAAAATAGGTTGCAAAAAAAGAATCATTTTAAAGATAAAATTTGTTTTTACTTATTCTACCTTTAGTTTTAACTTTAAATCGTTTATTTAAATGCTAATCATTGAAAGACCTTACAAAAATCACTTTTATGAGGCTTCCACTGCTCCCAACAGGTGGCGTGGTGTGCCAACTACCAGCATGCAACACCCCTTCTCATCACTTTGCATTTGCAAAACTTATCTGTTTAGCGAAAGCAGGGACAGTGGGTGGGCTGACACTAGGTTAAGTATTTTAGGATAAGTAAAAACTAATTTTATCTTTAAAATTATAGTTTTCACTACTACCCGAAAATACTAATCTTTAGTTTCAGCTGAGTTTGTCCAAAAGGAGGTGGGTAAAGCTGAACCCTCAGCAAAATTATTACAAACGATAACAACATGTTAACAGTACAACAAAGGCACATCGGCAACATCTTCTCTTCAGCAGATGGGCATTACTGCTTGCCTACTGCGTTGCCATTGAAGTTGAACTCTCACGTGAGCACCACATGACGCATGTAGTGACTCATGTGCTTTTGTTGTGCCAGGTGGTCACATCTTGAGGCACATCAACTGCGAATGCCCAAGACAAAGCCAACGCCTTTAATTCATCTGCACGCACATGCGGGGTAGATCGAGATGATTGGGGATGATGTTGTACACACGTCGGATAACCTTGCATATCCACGCAGCATATCTCTGTAGGAGGAACCGGAGTAGGAATGGGAGTCAACGAATTTTTGTTCAAAAGCAGAGAAAGAGGGATTTGAGGAGATGTCCTTTCCAGATGCGGTTGCAAAGAAGCCGGGAGTTGGGTATACTCGAGGTAGGCCTTCAGAGTGCGAACTAGACGATAAATACATTCACCTATCGACGGGTTCTCTGCCGGAGCCAGAGATTTGATGACAATGGGACGTGGAGCCTCGTCTGGACGTTTGTTCTTGGTGAGACAGTCAACAGGTAGAGAAAGTGTAACAGTAGACCAATCCTTGCTGAAGAGGATGTGCCCATCCTCCCTGAAAAAAGACGCCAGCTCACTTTGTCAAGCAGCTGCGGCCATAGCCACCAGGAACACCATCTTCTGAGTAAGGTGGAGCAAAAACACCTTGTGAATGTCGTACAGGTTCAATATCAAACTGTACAGAACAAGGAGGAGGTTCCAGGAGGAAAATAAGCGTCGAACCCTAGGTCGGATGCCATCAAAGGCATGCACCAGACAAGAAATCACTTTGCTGTTCCCGGCTTCAAAGGTACCAAGACAGGTCACGACCAACCCTTGCGAATGTCAATCCAGTAGCAGTTGCCACTTGGCCAGTAGACCTTACAAAGCACTCGCCATTTCACAATTTTTACTCGCCACATACCAAATACATCTTGTATGATGAAAGGTTTCTCTAATTTATGTATTAACAAAATTGTGCAATTTTCTTAAACTCCAGTATTAATGCAGAAACTCCAGTTATATAGCCCTTATAAATCTGAGCATAACGCCGCAAACCGTTCGTCTCTAAATTATACGGTTCCAGAGACACCCCTTTTTTAGTGGCATGCTCTGTAGCTAGTCGCCGATTTGGCGAGTAAGGCTAAATTCCAAGTCGCCAACTGTTGATTTCCACTCGCCAAATGGCGAGTGGCGACCGACATTGGGAAGGGTTGGTCACGACCTAGTTGACGACAGACAGATAAAACTTCAATGGCGATGGGAGATAAACCGGCCTGCAAACGGGGTTCAGAAAGGCAGCCAATAGGATACAGATGGCTTGCAAGATCGACAGAATGCTCGGTGCACCAGGAGTGCCAATGTCGCCACTTGTTCTCATAGACTTTCACCGTCGAAGTACGATGGCATTGGAGAAGACGACGGGTCACAAGCGAATTAAAGCCAGCTGCACGGAAATTCGGGGTCAAAGTCTCCACGCGTAAAGATGAAGACACGCCGGATTGGGGTGCAGCGTCATGCCTTGGTGTTGTGTCAAAAGGTCCGATGATGGAGGAAAGCTGATCGGGTCTTCCCTGGCCAATACCAGTAGATCTATGTACCACAGAGCGTTGGGCCAAACCAGAGGTATCAGATGGAAGTGGCCCTTGGACTGACGAATCTTGGATAAGATCCTCGGCAGGACGAAGAATGGACGAAAAGCATAGGCTAACACGTAGTTCTAATCCCGACTAAGACTGTTGGTGCCGTAAGCCAGGTGATTGGGAAGGGAGAGACAAAAAATGGGAGTTAATGATTGTATCTAGTGAAAAAAAGTCAATCCAAGGTGTCCCCATTTCAGGAATACCACCTTGCAAATCTTCGGAGACAGCTTCCATTCGGTCTTCAGAGCCACGTTCCAACGGCACAGCTTGTCTGTGAGCTTCTCCGAGATGTGTTTCGGAACAATATCACGTGAGACTGGAGGGACAAGGAGAAAAGGGAAGACGTCTCGTCTATGACAGCGCTACTGCGTGTCTTGCCACTTCGCACATACGCGACCACTCCCGAACCGTGTAGATGATGGCCCAGAGCTCAAGCATGTAGATATGAAAGGCCATCTCGGTTGTCCATACACTCGATGCAAGGGCGCCCCAACCCACCGTCGAAGCATCCGTGAAGAGGCACACATATAGGCTGGGGTCGTGAACCGAGACTCCTATGGTCAAGTTGCCTGGGTGAAGCCACCAGAGAAGAGAGTCCCACAGGAGATCGATAAGGGTGGGGCCTGGTCTTCCCACGAGATCCGGGGAAACCATTCGTCTCTCCTGAACCAATGCATTGTGTGCGCCTGCCAGGTCCCCCGAGGGGAAAGACAGACGCGCAAGAGTCTATCCGGCCGATGACAGCTCCCAACTCCCTCCAGGACCGCTTGCGCAAACCCTCCAGGGTTGTCCTAACAGCTAAGATCCTTTCCAGAAAGGGACAGATCAGGAAGTTCTGCTGGTCGAGTTCCACCCCTAGAAAACGAAACGACTGAGCCTGCAGGAAGTGAGATTTTAATGGGTTTACCCCCAACCCCAAGTCGGCAAACAGTGACAGGCAGAAGTGAAGCTCTTAAAGAAGAGGCAAGGCAGACCTATTGCGGAAAAGCCAATCATTCAGGTAAATGTAACACCGGAACCTCATGTTGTGAAGGAAGGCTACCAAGGGATGAAGCAGTGACGTAAAGACAAGGAACGTCGTTGCTACGCCGAAGGGGATCAAGTCGAAGTAGTACGTCAGGCCGCCAGAGACGAAACGGAAAAGGTAGTATACAAACTGGTGAAGGGGAATGTGTAGGTACTAAGGCTGGGCCGATACCACTATTTACCGATCTGATACCGATTTCGAAGAAAAAATATCTGCTGATACCGAGTCCCGATACTGATCTTTTTTTTTTTTTCCTTTTTCTTTTTAACGGCTTAATTACTCCTTGGGGTGTTGCAGTTATTTCAAATAAATAAAATAAATTGATAAAGAGTCCCTAATAAAGAAAAAATTTTGTGTAGATTTATATTTAACCAGACATAAGTGTGTGTTTCTACATAAATTAACGTTTAAACCAATATTAAAAAAAAATAATTATATTTATTTAGGTCACTGCTTTGTTTATGCAATGATTTCAAAAGTAATTTTTCTTTTATAAAGACATGCTTCAGTATTACATTTTTCGATCAGTTGGGAACTTGGATCAGTTATTGGGGATTTGGTATTCGTAACAAAGTTGATCGCCCTAGCTTTAAGTTTAATGTGGTAACAAGGGAAAAAATGTGAACTCAGTAGAACTGAGTACTAGATGTAAAAACTAAAGAAAAATAATATTGCATAGCTAAAATCATTTAAAAACACAAAACCCCATTAGAATTTTAACATTTTGCCTTGTAACTTCTTAACAGTAAGAGAATGCTGCTTGCAGTTTGGACCATTGGAAAGCTTGCAAAAAAAACCTTCAAAATGGTGTACTCAAATGTCAAATTCGGTTGACGAGAAGTGAAAATATCTTCGATTTGGTTTATTACCGATTTATAAGGGTTTTACCTGCCGATTCCGATCCAATACTGCAAATGTCGGTAGGGATCGGTATCGGCCCAGCCTTAGTAGGTACGCATCCGAGAGATCGATGGATACCGTGAATTCATCTGGAACCAGAGATTTGCATACAGAGGCCAACGTCTCCATCTTGAAGTGGTCAATGATAAGGAACAAATTGAGGCGACCGACGAATAGCTCCATAAAAGCTTCACGACTTATTCCAACAACTTGTTGGGTGTGCGGTTCAGGAGCCAAAGTGGTGGACCCATCAAGAGAGACAGAGGAGACTTGGACGGGAGAACGTAACCATTGACGATGATAGAAATTATGAAGGCATCCGTGGTGATGTTTCTCTAAGCAAGTACGTGATGTCTGAGCCAGCCCCCCGCCTGTCGATGAATGGGAGTAGGGATGCCTCCTAAAGAGTCAGGAGTAAGGACAGAAGGTCTCACAACCCCATCCGCGACCCTTGCCCCGTTGAACCTTCTGGTTTCCATGACCTCTTGATTGTCCATCGACATCGTTAACATTGTCGCGAAGAGGGGTTTGAACCGCCCTGAGAAGAACGATGAAACCCAACTGCCTACCTGATCGGTAGGGGGGAAGGGAGTCTCTCTCTAGGACGTGCGAAAGGAGCCTCTCCGAAAGGATTGAGAGGTCGAAGGCTTAAAAGCAGGGGCCCACCTGCAATGCAGGTTTTGGAGCAACCGGAGCCTTAACCTTATCACGTAACACAGGTGCCAGGAACAGCAGCATAACCGACTAACAACATCCACAGGTAACCCAGAAGCCTATTCAAGGTAGGCATCGCAATTCTGAAAGACCACGTTCATTAGAGCGCGAAGGCCCCAACTGCATGTGTTGGCTTGAAAGGAAGAGGCACGCTTGTGAAGGTGTAGACAGTCCAGCAAACCAGAAACATCTCGCGACTCAACTGGCTCGGAAAGGTAGGCAAGGATGGCCGCCGTCGAGGTGGACTAGGCAAAATCAGTATGCAATCCTGCATATAAGAACCAACACGCAAGCTCTTGAGGCCAAAGAGGCATCTTGAGGAAGGCCGCAGTGGGTAGACTCGAATCTAACTCCATGAAAGCATTGGCATGGACAAATCTGGCATCTGGCTAGGTATGATATCGGGCCCCCTTGGGGGGGCACCGAGACCCGTCGCAGTGAAGAACAGATTCCTTTTCTTCGGATTGCGAGGCGACACCGAAATCTCAGCACAATCGTTGCACGTCAAAGCAGCCAAGTCCAAGGCCTGGCGAAACAAAACCTGAGACTGGGGTAGATGGTAAGAGAGGGCCTTCACCGCATTGGAGTTGGGAAAGGTAGCCCGCGCAGGGTTCGTAGCATTGACGATCGGTGCGCCTTGTAGAATGTACCGGGAAGATATCGAACCGGCGAACTGCTTCTAGGGAATGAACCGACCCCATCACCATAAATATCCTTTTCATCCCAGGAATGATCACCCTCATCCGATCCCTGGTCAACATAATTCCCACCCCGACGCCCCCCTTGGCGAGGGAGGGCAAGAGTCAATGACAGCCGAACAGGCGAGGTTCCCACAGAGCGAAGCAGCGAACAGGAGACACGGCGGAGAGGCAAAGTGGCAACATGGCGAGCCACAGTTCCGACACATCAGCGAAGCAGACACAGTCCGTAGAGGCGAAGTAGCAATGCGGTGAGGCAACCACCTGTTGATGGGCGAAGTCGTTACATGGTTAACGGGCAAGGCTAAAACATGTTGAAGAGGCGAAGCATTGACACGTCGCGGCAGGAGCGAACCACTGTGCACACGCGGGGCGACGCACTGGCAACACACAACCTTCAATGTCACCATTGTGCAATCCTTGCCCGGCACCCAAATCACCAGAGACTGGACCATCGTCATGCACTGCCGGGCATAGTGAAAACTGAGACAACCGGGGATTTAATTACGCAGTGCTCGTGACTATCTCAAAAGGTAACACATGAATGGTGCTGGCTTTGCCACCAGGGTAAACTACACCCGCACCAAAAAATTAAACCCCCCCCTCCCGAGATCGCCAACGAAAATGCACCCTCCACCATCCCCAACCAAACTAACTGAGGGGCATCTAGAAAGTGACGCATCCATGTACTGTACAGCCGACCTAACATCTTGGCCTGTTGCAATTTGCCATTCACATCAACTACATCGGCGACACTCTCCCTACACAGTTGGCCCCAGTCGCTAAAAGCTAAATTCGTTACAGTCGACCAACAAGTGGCAATGATCAGAGGTGTCACATGTTCACTACGCCTACATTTCGTAGCCTTACTATTCAACAGTACAATAACGAGACACTGAAACTTCCTTAAGTTTCCTGGCGTCCTGGTTCATGGCGGACGACGATTCGACTCGACGGACTGTGGACTTCAATCCAGAAGAACACTCAGTACCTTGAGCAGAAGCAGGCATGCGAACCAGCGACGTGGGGAACCCCCGGAATATTGCCCGCAGACAAAACAACAGTGGCTGCCATTTTGGCCGAGCGGCGTCACACTCGGCAATCTCGTCATGAATGATGTTCCTCACTACAACAAGGAAATTCTCTTGGAAAGCCTGAAGTTCACCGAAAACGATATCCCCAGTACTAATCAAGTTCGAACCATTGGTGTCGGGAGGAGTACAGATTGGCAGCAAACTTGGCGAAACACGTGCACAAAAGATGGCGTGGCAGGAAGAGCCGCGACATTCAAATTCACATCGGTACCGACCACAATATCCAAAGTCGGAGGCACACGCGGGGTTGCCGAAATAGGCGCACTAACATTAGCAGGACTACTCACGGAAACCGATGATGCAGGGCTAGCAAGACGACGGGCAGTAGACAACCGTTTCTGATCCGTTTTCTTCTAAGTGCGCAAAATAGCCTCGATATCCTTGGCCGAATGGGAAGCACAAATTGCACAGGGGTTGTCGACAAAATGGCAGCTCCGTATTTCTGACACCATGGGTACCGATCCCCCGGGTTTTCTGGTGCGTGTATGAATCCCCTACAGTACATGCTAGCGTTTCCTCGAAGGTCTGAAATATTTTCCAAAATCTCAGCAGAGAGCAAATATAAATCCTACCAGGGCAAATGCTCAAACGAAAAATGATGGGAAGCGGAAGGGGTGTTGCATGCTGGGAGTTGGCACGCAACGATACCTGGTGGGGAGAGTGGCAGCCTCTTAGGTATTTGAGCATTGAGCATTTAAATAAACGATTTAAAGCTAAAACTAAAGGTTAGTCTTTTCAGATAGTAGTGAAAGCAGCAGCAAACAATCTATAAACTGCTGTTTTTAGAAGCATCGTTTTGGGGTTTGTTCAGATCAAGCAGGCTGAATATCGTTCACACTGATATCGTCACTCTGCATTCTTGTGACATTGCAACTAGCAGCTAATGACATTGCAACGACCTGCTCACTTCTCGTACTTGTCGTCAATTAGCAGGGCCATTCAAAAATTTCTACTCAGAAGTTATTTGATTGCAATCTCAACTAAGAGTCAAAATTTGTTGAGTGGTGCTGTGACAGCGACAATGCCCCTCAACATTACAGTTCCAAATACGAATTGTAAAAGACTTACTATTGTTGTTTGAAATTTTATTAATGTTCAGCGTTATTAGATTTGCTATTCCTCCAATTCAGTATTAATCATACAACAAATGCTTGAACAATCTTTGCACTACCGTAGTAGCTACCAAATGGAACTCACCTACCTACTTACGGGGGCAAAGAATTACGCTCAGAAAAAAATTCTAATTTCAGGCCAGCACGTCTCAACTACAAACAGTTCCAGTTGTACAAATTCAGCCAAAGAAGGCAAATTCAGAATTAAAACATGTCGGTACCAAAAGCATTTTGGCGCCCCGATATTGATTTTACTGATTGAAAAAATGTCATACGAGACAGTCTACTAACTGCAAATTTTCAACTACTAACTGTAGTCGTCATCAGGCACTTTAAAGGTAAGTTTGAACTCTGTTTACATTTCGTTTTTAAGTCCAAATACACAGTAAGATGAATAACGGTGCTTTTACTGAAATACCGACGATTCTGATACCAATATCGGCCGATACTTAACTACACTATAAACTATTAGCTACATAAAATCATTATGTTCAAAATGTTTTTCAAACGATTAAGTTTCAAATCCATAGCTCATTGTATTATTGGCAGAACACCGTGATCAAGTACAAATTCTAACTTGTTCTGATGTCCACTGTTGGTATTGAAAAACTACGGCACCGAAGCATAACTAACCAAAATGCAGGAATTTCCAGTTGATTAGATTAAAATGAGGATTAATAAACAGTCAAAGCAAAAAAATTAAAAATAAATAAAGATTTAAACTTACTCATCTTCTGGGAATTGTTTTTTAAGTCCAAACTATACAGAAAAGAAAATACTTGTAATTAGTGACAGTGAATAGGCAAAATCATTATTACTGTATTACTATGAATAGTACTGAAATACCTTTTTTAGCATCTTTTCAATGTAACACTTTTTATACTCCTCATCATACAGCTTCAATACTTCATTTGATACATCTTGAGGAAGGGCAGGATGAAGAGCTTCAGCAAATTTTTCCAAGTTCCAGCGACATATTTCAGGCTGTTTGATGTACGAGTAACGTCCACCATCGTCTAATTGATTGGCAGAAAAAAAGTGTCGTGTAAAAAATTGGTTAAGAGTGGCCGGCTTAGCCGGCGTGGAAGTCCTGGGTTTGAGTCCCAGTCAGAACAGTCATTTTCTTTCTTTTTTGGATTAGTTTATCTGATATTTTCACAGAGCCAGTCTTTAACGCAGAATGTCTGCTGCATTAACATTGCAAGTTAGTTAATTTTATTACTTGCATCATTTTCTAGAGTAGAGGCCAAAAAGTGAGTTGCTTTCCCGCCCTGTGCACATGTTTGTGACCTTTAGGTCACCAATGAGAAAGGTTAAACAGCTTCTAAGCTTTGCTAGAGCCTGTAGCCAAGGTCCACCTTGGCAGTGCAGTAGTTAGAGCACGTGCCTGACGTGCGAAAAGTCCTGGGTTCAAGTCCCAGTCGGAAAAGTTGTCTTTTTGTTTCTTTCTCAGATTAGAGTGTCACATCCTATACTATAAGAGAGAGTTTCCCAGGAAAACGGCAGAGCGCGAGCGCCAACGCTTTGCCATGCGCGAACTTCTGAGATCGCCCACTAGAGGCCACTACTAACAACTCACCTCGCAAACTACCGGACCCGACTAAGATAGTAAGAAAGTTTATAGCACCTTTCCCGACAGCCTCCCCCCACCCCTCCACAAAGTGTGGACTGTAATTAATGTTTTCAACTGCAAAAATAAAATAAAAAAGAAGTTGGAGGGGAGGTAGATGCACCTGAACAATATTGCAGGGAATGGGGCGATGGGAACATGCCCCCCCCCCCCTCCTCATCAAGAAATCCAAAAACATGTGAAAAAGTACGCTCTAAAAGCTGGATATGGCATTGACATACTGTATAATGCTGCAGCTTCCCTAGGTGCCATTGAGGGACCTAACAGCGCTCCCCAGACCCCCTAGCTGAATGAGCCCAGTCCCCTGCTAAATTTTTTTCACTGTCATTGTGCTTCACACCTCCCCCTCCCCTCTGAGTCATTCAACAAACAAAATAACACATTTATTAATATTCTGCCTGAAAGTTGGGAGGACCAGTTCCCTCAACCTTCGCATACAATATTTGCATACAATATTTGCGTACAACTTAAAACAAAACCGTATTTCACAACACAAAATCTATATCCGAACCCCCCCCCGAAAAAAAATTGTAACCTTATAAGGACGGAACGAAAGGGAACTACTCCCTCTCCAACCCCCACCATGCATCAAAATTCAAAAACCCACCTGCCAAGCTAAGGGGTGTGATGCTGCTGAATTTTTAGGGTAAAACGTCATCAAAAATGAGCAGCCCTCTTTTCCCACGTCAAGAACGACGAGTCCGCCTCTGGACGTAGATGCAAATGAAGGCAAAGTGACCGTTTCAAAATATTTCTTTCCTGCAGGCTAATGTTTTCAGGTTTACTTCCCGATCAAATTGTTATAATTGAAAGACGTTATAAATAACTGAGGCAACGATTAGCAAAAATATCCATGATGTATTAATAACAAACAAAGAACAATCTTTGACGGCAGTGCACGTAGGATATGACCAACAACACGTCCGTTAAAAAAAAAGCAGAAGTTGCCGTAGTACGCAAGTATGACGTTTTACCATCGCACATGTTCGACGAGCAACGAGACCCCCGGAGCGAATCGGCCACTTTACCACAAGACGTAACGTCTTGCTATAACATGCTTGCATGCATACTGGGCAAAAAATACTTTTTAATGCGATGTTTGTGACAAACTTTCGTACACAATAATGCAGGAGAAAAATCGTCTAAATGTGATGTCTGGTAAGAGTTTCTAAACGAAAAAAAAAACGTGTTCGCATGCAAACTGAGAAAAAACATTTAAATAAGATTTGTCAGAGCTCCCTGAATTGCAACTAATCAGTTCCCGAGCGAAGCCGGGTACTTAAGCTAGTATTTTCATAAGGCCAGTCTTTAATGCAGACTGTTTGCTTCGTTAACCAGTTTCCAAAACCAATTTGCAGTGGAAGTTTTGTTCGTTGTTACAGCAACCATTTCAACAATGTGGTATAACAACAGAAACTTGCATCAACCACCCAAATTCAAATACAAGCAAAACGAGAACCATGAGAAAGTGCCAACCGTCAAACTTGGCCAGAAGAAGTCTTGTTCAACGTTATTGTCCAAGTCCTACATTTAAAAGGAGAAGGCCTAATGGCTATTAAGAAATTGCATTTTGTAGTTTGTTGTAAACCTAAATGAACAATGTTGAACATTTATAATTTTTGTGCTAGGTTGTGGTTGGACCAGTCTAAATTTAGCCAGCTCATCTCAGAGAAGCTGCAAAAGTATTATTCAGGCCAAGGACTGTTCTCAGCCTTGATTGAAGCCTTACAAAACGCAGAGAGCTACAAACAAGACCAATTTCTTTTCATGGTCATGGTGCATGGTCAGATGGCTAGCATGATGATCTCATGTACCAGAGGTACCTAGTTCGAACCCGACCTCAGCCACCAGTGAAATTTTCTGGGAAGAGAAGGGTCCTGTGATGGCTCAGGCTCATGTAGATTGTGGCATATAAAAGAACCTAGGAATTTCAAATTGGAATAAACTAGCAAAATTGTCTCCAACACCTTCAGGCACCTATGGATTTGCCTGGGAGCAGGTCAGACGTACACGACAAAGGGCTTTAAATGTGTATGACAAAACAAATATTTTAATTTTTCTACAATTGATACTTAATGCAATTACTGAAAAGCATTTCTTATGAAATCACTTTAACCCATGCAAAGTTAAACATGTGGTTTACTAGTACGAAAGGATGCCTTAAACAGCCTTATGTTGGTCAAGGTCCCAGCTCAAAAATTCATATTTCGCTAAATTTTGACTGATTTATACATTCTACTATCCAATTTAAATCAGCTCGAAAAGAGCTTTCAACTGCTCAATTTCAAGCTAGCTGAAACCACTGAGAAGCTATTCACCAAATAGTGTATTATTGATAGGGGTGTACGAGTAGAATAATTTTAATTCGAGTCGAACCGAGCTGAGCAGAATTTGCAACACAAGATTCGAGTATTTGGTGAAGACACTTATTTTGCAAGTGTCTTTTTTATTTGTTAGTGTAATAACAACTAAAATGGTGCTTAATAGACTGTGTGAGTCAACAAGGCCAACTGGTTTTCCAGTTTTTAGGATATAACTGTATAATGGTTTGCGCTATTGGCTTTTAATTTACGCCATTGGAAAGCTCTCATTGAAACGATGAATTTGGTGTGTCAAAATCGGTCAAAAATTGGCGAAGTTATCGCATTTTCACCGGATTCGAGTTTTTTGAGTATGGATGCAAGCAACGTGCCGAGTTCGAGCACGCATTGCATACTTGGCTCGGCTCGAATTTTTTGAGTATCGCACATCCCTAATTGGTGAAATATTTTTTCTTTAGGTGGACTGATTAAGCGGTTTTAGCTTTACATTTGAAAACAATATGATCAGCTGAATAAAATCAAAAAGGATGTACCAAACCGATTTTGCCGAACATGATGTTTTACCGCTGATGACAAAAATGGTTCAGTGAAGAAAAACCTAAATTTTGGGGGAGTCAAAATTGGTTTCTATCGTCTATACGAATATTTATACTACCTGTAAATTAAATTGCATTCAGTTCCTGAGTGCTCTTTATGACTTGAGGTTTTTCGCTCTCCTGATCCGGCCAATGCGCAACCCCACTGCGCATGCGTCACCATGCGCAGTCCTCCTATAACAGCAGACAGCTCGCCCCTGGCGGCCATCTCTTTTCCTCTCGATATGTCAACCATGACGGTGGCTCAAGAGGGGAGGTAGGGTGGGTATTTACAGGTAGTAGAAATTTTCGACCAATGACTAGAAACCTAAATTTGGGGCTGGGGGGGGTTAAAACTGGTTTCTATCGTCTATACGGAAATTTATACTACCTGTAAATTAAATTGCATTTAAGGTCAGACCTCGTCAATATAGGTGGCGGGCACCATCATGGCGAATTACCCCGGGTTGCGGACTGGCTCCCCCAAACAGTTTAACAAAACTTCGCACTTTATTGAAAATAAAACAAAAACAGGAATTTGGATCTCTTTCGTAGGATTTGTTGGCCTTGAAAAGGGCCGTTTGTTTAGAGATGGCGGTGTTGCTTCCGTCTTCTGGAGGCCTTGAAGCGGGAGGTCTTGCTTCCGTCTTCTGGAGGTCTTCGTTTCTGTGTTAGTGCTTAAGGGGGTTGAACTATGCATCTGGCTGTTACGCTTGATCCCAGATGATATAGCCCATCTTCTTGTCTTGACATGTCTCTGAGATAATGACTTGTGAAGACGGTTTGACTTCTCCATGACGTGGCTTGTAGAATTTCAGCGATGGAGACTTGGTTGTGAAAAGCCCATGATGTTGAGAGTGCCCGGAGTTCGTGTGCAGTTGCCTTGATGTTGTTGTTGGTGCCGCTGATGTTCGCATCGTCGTATGCCCTGTTGATCGGTTTTGATAAAATTGGCGATCATTGCAGCAGAAGTTACATTCGTTCTTTTGGTGAAGGGAAGGAAGAGTTGAGTGCACCATCTTCGACATTCGAGGTCACTTGTGCGTTTAATGTAGTATCGCAATGCACGGACGGGACATAGAGTTCGCTCAGGTTCTTCATCATAGATGTTTGTGAGGGCCGGGATGATAATGGGTTTGGACGGTTCACATGGTTTCTGAGTTTTGGCTCGAAAGTCAGGTCGGGGCCTCGGATGGATGAATTTGCAATTGTCGAAAAAGAAGCAGTGAGCAGGGTCGTTCGACAGTGCTTGCATTTCGCTGCTGCGGAGACTTGCTGCCAGAGAGGTGAGAAACACTGTCTTTCTTGTGAGGTGGTTGATGTGACAGGTTTGGATGGGTTCGCATGGATCTGGTCAGAGAGTCCAAGACCAGAGGAAGGTCCCATTTTGGGAAGTCATGATGGATTGATGGTCTTTCAATTTCGAAGGATTTTAAAAGAGACGAAATGCGGTAATCTTCGAGGAGGTGTCTGTTCCCGGCGGCCTTGAAGACAGTGTTTAAGGCGGATCGGTAGACCAGGATGGTTGAGCCTGTTAGCCTGTCCTTGAAGAGATCAGTGAAAAAAACTAGGAGGTCTTGAATAGGGGGACTGATTGGATTAACCTTTTTCCGCTTACACCAATGAAACCATCGTTGCCAGTGGCTGTTGTACATTTTGTTGGTGGAGTCCCGTAGGGCCTTGCTGGCGATGCGAGTGGCTTGTTCTTCAAAAATTCCAGCCTCCTTGATGAGTTGCATGATAGTAGCCAGCCGTGCAGATGTAAGATGCTGGAGTTCGGGTGGAACTTGGTTCCCTTCTGTTGGGATAAGAGATCTGGAGGGTTTGGTAGTTCTCTTGGCGTGTCTACGAGAAGGTTGAGTAGCCAAGGGAACCAGGGGGCTGCCGGCCAGTTTGGTGCGATGAGAAGAAACAGTCCGTGGATCTGTTCGATTTTCGTTAGAACGGTTGGGAGAAGCTTGAATGGAGGGAACAGGTAGGCATACAGGTTCTACCATGGGAGGGTTAGAGCATCGACTGCACAAGCTAGGTCGTCCGGAATTGGGCTGACGAATTGGGGAAGTTTGGCATTGTGCTTCATGGCGAAGAGGTCGATCATGGGTTTCCCCAGATGACGAGAGATTCGCAAATTGATGTCTTGAGGGACCATTCCCCTAATGGTGATTTCTTCCGTGACAGTGCGTCGGCTATCACGTTGCGGCTGCCTAGGATATGGAGTGGTTGGAGAGTTGTGTTGTGTTCCAAGCATAGGTTGAATATTTCGGAGGTGATCTGATGAAGGGTCCGAGAACGTGTGCCTCCTTCTTACCTGATGTAGGCGACTGCGGTGGAGTTGTCGGCTTGGACTTGTACGATTTTGCCTGTGACGGAAGTGGAGAAGAGCATTGTGGATTGCTTTGAATTCGAGGAAGTTGATGTGCTCAGTCGTGTTGGGAGGCCAGGTCCCTTTTACCTCGTTGTCCATGTGAGCTCCGCATCCCGTTTGGGATGTATCGGTTAGAAGTAGAAGATCGGGAGGAGGTTCGTGGAGAGGCATAGTCCTGGATAGGTTTGTGGCGTTCATCCACCAGTGAAGACATTCCCATGGGAAGTGGGGGTTGGATGGCATCTGTATCTTGGATGATGATGGAAGGTGGTTGCTCCAATGGTCGATGCGGAAGTGGTGGAGCGGCCGAGTCATCCAGCGCCCATAGGGAAGTAGGTCCATTGAATCCATTTTGCCTATGAGGGAGTTCAAGGATGTTAGAGAGGGAGTTGCGGACTGGAAAAAAGAGAGGCAGTGATCTAGTAGGTCGGTTTTCCTGTCTGTTGACGGTGTGACGGTGGCGTTCGTAAGATTGAACTCTACGCCGAGGAAGATGAAGGTTTGTGCGGGTTGGAGTCGCGATTTCTTCCAGTTGACTCTGAGACCAAGGTTGTGAAGGAGCCGAATGGTGAAGAGAGTGTCCTGCCGGAGTTGGTGGGGACAGATGTTATTTAGGAGCCAGTCGTCGAGAAAGGTGTTGGCTCCTACTTGTTGACGATGAAGGTGACTCAGGATAGGCTTCATGACGAGAGTTATGATGCGTAGAGCAGCGTTGAGGCCGAACGGGAGGGTTTGGAATTCGAAGATTTTTCCCTGGTAGATGAAGCGGAAGTAGTGGAGGTACTTTTTGTGCAGGGGATATGCAGGTATGCATCTTCGAGATCGATCGAGGTTGTCCATTCTTGAGGTTTGAGGGAGAGGCGAATGGATTGAAGGGTCTCCATTTTGAAGTGGTCGTTGTTCATGTAGCGATTTAGCGGTTTCAGGTTGAAAATCATTCTCTCCCCACCGGACTTCTACGGTCTCAGGAAGATGGAGCTGTAGAAGCCAGGTTTTGAATGGTCGGGGCAGAGGCGGATTGCGTTTTTGGCCAGAAGGGCGGACACTTCTATGGAGAGAGCGGGTGAGGTCTTGGTTGCAAGCTCCCAAGGAGGGGTGAATGCCATGGGTGGTTTTGAGTTGAAGGATGGTTGAAAGCCTTGGGATACGATCGAGAGGATTGTTTTGTCGTTTGTTATCTGATGCCATGCTGTTTTGAAGTGACTGATTCTGCCGCCTACGGGGAGAGCATGGGCATAGTCACTTGCGACGAAAGGATTTACGGCTGGAGGCGGAGGAGTACTTGCTGCGATTGTCGGGGGTGGAGCACCTTCTTATCTTGTTGTTATTGCGTGGGTTGTTGTGGTTGTTCCCTAGAAAGGACTGATCTTGACGGGGAGGTGGTTTCCTCCTATCCCGGGATGTTTGGTTATTGGTCGTGGGGTGTAGAGGTGGTGGCCTGGAGTCAGAGGTGTGCTCTTGGTATGGCTTCCGAAAGGGTTGGTTGTTTGATGGCTTGAAGACTTTCTTAGGCTTGCGGGAGATGTCCAAGTGCGGAGCAAGAGTTGGGATGCGGCCTCTGAAGAGAGTGTCCGTCTCATGAAAGGGTTGGTTGCGGAGGATGTGCTTGGTGGATGTGTTCAGATCGGACGTGGTGCTTAAGGCGATGTCCCTTAGTAGGAGGGTAAAGTTAAACAGCGCCTTGGTAACCCAGTTAAAGGAGTGATATGAAGCGAAGGTCATTTTCTTGAAAAGTTCAGATACTTGACATTCTTTTGACTGGTCTCACGAGGGAGTCTCTCACAAAGTGCGTTCATGGCCGTGGCGAGGACATCGGCTTGGGAGTTGGCGCGAAGGCCTAAGCGGAGTATCTTGTCATTTTCACGGAGCACGGATGTCGGTACATCAGAGCGGCGGGGGATGTAGAGGGCAGTGCCGAAATCCATTTTGGCTTCGGTGGACAGAAATTCAGATTGTTGGTAAGTTTCGAACTGGCGGGGGTTGGCGGCGCCGTCACCAGTTGCTCTGAAAAACCAGGATTCACGTCCTGGACGGGGAGGTGGTGGATCTTGGTCGATTTCTAGAGGGTCGCCTTTACCCAGGAGAGAGCCTCCAGTTCTGAGGAACGTAGTGAGCAAGGCCGTGGACTGTCCAATCTTTGCTTTTTCATGCTTGTTCTTGTCCTGGAGGCCATAGCCGAACCCAGTCGAAAGACCCCTGTTCTTCGGCTTGAGGGTGGAAGCGTCGGGTTTGTAGAGGTAGTCGTCGGGAATGATGGCTTCGACTGCTTTAAGAAGGTCAAACAGGGGGATGGCTGTCGGGTCGTCGTCGGCTTGAAAGGAATCTTCGTAAGGGTCGAGTGGTGGTTGTACAAAATTGACTCGATGCGGAGGTTGTCGGCCTAAAGTGGAGGCAGAGTCGAGGTCGTCTTCAGTGTTGAAGATGTTGGATAAAAGTCGCTGAAGGTCAGCTGTGGAAATATTAGGACGGCGTTTCTTTGAAGGCGGTTGGGCAGAAGGCTGCTTCCGTTTGCGAGCTTCAGTGTCAGAGGATGCAATCCATTCCCATACGTACGAAGTGGCCTTTGAAGGAGATTTCTCCGTCGGTGCATAAGGACGGTTCTTATAGGAGAATTCCCTGATGGAACGGTTCATGAGTCGATGAATTTCCTGCGTGGACAAGGGTTCCGATGTCGGTTCAGGATGCGAAGCTGACGACAAGTCGAGGGGTTGGACATCATGTTGCTGTGGGGCGAGAGATGCCGAGGTTGATGGAGGCTTCTGTGCACAGGGCAACGGTGAAGCTGAGTGATCTTGAGCCAATGAGGCTGTAGGTTGAAGTGGAGAAGGCAGCACTACGATGCTGGTATCCGGTGGCAGCGGACTTGACGGTGAGGAATCCATAGTACACCGGCAAACGATGGCATTTGTGGATGATGAATGATGCGGGCGGCGAATGGTCACGGTGATCGACGAATGGGCAGCGAGTGCGAACGATGAACGAGTGGTGAACGGGAAAAGATGGTGAAGAAGCTTGTGTTAATGGCATGCGAACGACGAACGATAAACGTGAAGTTGAAAGGCGAACGGGCAACACACGACGGCCGGCAGAAGGTGCGTAAAAGTTCAAGGGAAGGCGTGCGAACGACGAACGGGCTGTGAACGGCAAACGACGAACGATGAATGAAGAATGGGCGGTTGAAGGGCAAACGGGCAGCACACGACGAACAGCAGCAGGTAGCGTCGACGTTTCAGGCAAGGTATGCGAACGACGAACGGACTGCAAACGGCGAACGGGCTGCGAACGACGAACGAGAACGGCGAACGGGAACGATGGAATGGTGAGGAGAGCTTCTTCAGGCGACATCTGCGACGAGAGCTTGACGAAAAGAGATGGCCGCCAGGGGCAAGCTGTCCGCTTTTATAGGAGGACTGCGCATGGTGACGCATGCGCAGTGGGGTTGCACACTGGCCGGATCAGGAGAGCGAAAAACCTCAAGTCATAAAGAGCACTCAGGAACTGAATGCAATTTAATTTACAGGTAGTAGAAATTTTCGACCGACGACTAGAAACTCACCGATTGTAGATTTTCTACCAGGGCCTGTTTCAATATCATCTTTAAAATCAATCAAGCTACTAATGCATTTTCACTGTTATTACTTATTAGTTCTAGATTCATCATTCATAATGCTTTAATTCCTGTTTAGGGATGTCACCACTACGTTTCATGCTTCTTTCAACAGCGTTTTAGATCAGAGGAACCAGAGACAGGCGCCATCTTGCGTAAACGATCGTTGAGTTTGATTTGGGCCTAAGTGGACCACATCCATCTGAAAAACGACAAACTTAAAACGTGCAAGCTTCATTTAGTTAGATAGCTCTCTGCCTCATCAGCATAAGTGCCAGAAACAAAACAGCGTCGCCTGGGGCTATCGCACCTTGGTGGAGCACAAGAGGAAGGATATGACCGCACCCCAACTGGCTTTAAGAACGATGAAGTCACAGCTTCTTCATCGTAGCGAGCTTACACCATTTCTCGTCGTGGTAGGAAGTAGCAGGTGTTTTTACTTATTTCAACATTATTATCCAGGCGCATAAGACTTTTTAAGTCTTAAAAGGGTTTTTGGAGTTTTGGCTAACATAAAATGCATCTGGGAAGCGAAAAATCCTATTTAAATGCAATTTTAAACAAGAGATGGCATGAACAGTTAGTGATTGTAGCTAATAAGAGGACTAAAACTACAAAACTTCCCTTTCTACATTAAAGAACAAGATGTAAACCTATATTATAGAACCTTTGTACATTTTCAGATCTTAATAAAGTGTCATTACAAAATTTGATAACAATCGACCAGCAAATAACCCAATTGTTTCTCAAGGATGCTTAATTTCAATAATGCTAAAAACATGTAAAGGTAGTGATCTACAGTGATTACAGATAGTAAATACTATCTAACAGTATAAGATGCCCACCTGCAGCAACAGGCATCCGGCAAATTACTTTTATTTTTGCTCACCGAATGCCAGCCATAATATGTTCTGTCATATCAGAACCACTTACAGCCCCATTGACATCACTGATAATGGCTGATAAATGTGGTCTTATTGTGCCATGCTCAGGCTGATATAATTTCTTCCCAAGACACACCAACTGCGAATGCCTAGGACGACGCTAAAGCTCTCAACTCGTGTGCTCACACTGACAGGGAAAGAAACCAGTGATTTGGGACTATGTTGTAGGCTATGCCCTTCGGATGACTTCACAGATCCACATAGCGATCTTAGAAGGGAGAACAGATCTAGAAGACGAGGACACCGAATCCTTTTCAACGTAGAGGAAAAGAGGTACCCGAGGAGTGATCCTGTCCTGTTGTGATTGGGCAGCCGACACGAGTTTCGTGTATTACAGGTAGGCCCTCAACGCTTGAATAGGGCAGTGCAGCATTTCATCACTCGGTAGGTTCACTACTGGGCCGAGGGCCTTGATGACGATTAGGTCCAGACGTGGGTTCTTGGGGCGGAATTAAAGTGAACGTGGCCATACTCCCTGAAGACAGCCACTAACTCGCTTTGGCAACCAGAAAAACTGTCTTCTGAGTCATGTACAGGGACGATTCCAGGTCAGGAAATGGTGTCGAACCCACGCCTGTAACGCCTGACACCATAACCTGTTGAACTCAACCATTTGTCCTTCCGTAACTAGTGGAACATGCACGGCACAAGAATCCATGTGTCTGATGACTGCTCCTAAGTCTCTCGCGGACAACCAAGTCAGCTGTTGGAGACCTGAGATTGTCATAAGCTTAGACAAACTTAGAAATAACCTTCCTGTGCGCTGCATCCGAAGGACCTACGCAGTTCAGGATGGAGTTAATAACAAACTGGTATTCCTTGATGGTGATATGCGAAAGACCAGCCCGAAATAGATCCAAAAAGGCTGCTAACGAGGTGACCGAGGGGTTGCAGGGATCCACCGCATTGTCAGAATACCACGTAAACCTCGACCGTGGATTCCCTGTGGCATTGGAAAAGGCACAACGCCAAATACGAGAAACCTGCTAACTTCAGGTAGGAGGACTGGATCTTGATCAGGACCTTCAAACAAACTTAGACAAACATTGCGTCACAAGAGATGCTGAGGCTATCGGTTGCCCAAGTGAGAGATTCTAGGAACGAGGAGATAAACTGTACAAGCTGTTTGTGGTGGCAGGTGACAACTGGCTGATCCAAGGCTTCCCCTACCTATGGAAGATCCCTGGTACACGTTGGGTGACCACTGTCATGCTGTGGTCGGCACTCTGTCCGTCCTGGACAGCTTGTTGGCTAGCACATTCAATTTCCCCGCTACGTGCCTGAACCCACTCCATCAGGGTGTGGGAGTGGGTTCAGTTGCCTCTTCGAACAGACGTTACAGCTGTCTAATGTCCGACATGAAAGCAACAGTTTTCCCATGCAGTTGCGAAGACTACGTCTGGACAGCGTACACAATGGCCCGTAACTCTAGAGTGTTGATATGGGTGCCACACACTGTTGTGTATACTCATGTGGGCTCCTTATGCCGACGTCGAGGCATCTGTGAAGAACAGAAGATCTGGGATGGGGAAGCAAACTGACACACCCACTGAAATGTCATGTTTCCCCGAAGCCATCAGTGAAGGGACTGCCAAGGAAGGAAGAATAACTTCGTTCACCCAGAAAATCTGTGCATATGGGGTTCGGGGTTCGTCATTGGAGTAAATTACGCCTAAACTACGTATTAGCGTTTCCCCTTTGGATTTTGCCATCTGGGTGAACTACGTCCGAACATGCTAGACATACAGAGTGCACATTTAGAGGCATCGTCTGAGAACCACGCATTCTCATCTGTAATGCCTGACACCATAACCTTTTGAACTCAACCATTTGACGATTGAACTAGTAGAACAAGCATTGTACAAGAATCCATCTGTCCGATAACTGCTGTCCGATAAGTTCCTCGCGGACACCCAAGTCAGCTGTTGGAGACCATTCAACGACTAGATCAGCTTTGAGATCGTGCCTGGGTATGGGCTAATCAGGAAGTTGACCAAATCAAATGCGGTTGCCAGAAACACGAATGATTGAGCCAGGTAAAACTCAACTTCGCAGCGTTGATTCTCAGTCCTAGCCTCGCAAAGAGGGAGAGGCAAAATTGAAGATTCTAACGGAGCTGCCCCATGCAAAAATTGCGTAAAAGCCAAAGTAAGAGTGCGAGCGGATCTTGCAACTGTAGCGATATCCTATCACTGAATGCAAAACAGACGTGAACAAATGAGGTGCTGTGATGCAAAGGGGGCTCGGACGAAAGTCTAACTGAAAAATTGACTAATGGGATAATTGTCTAATATTTGCATAAATAAAAAATCTGGAAAATTGTCTAAACGGAATATCGTATAATGGAAAATCACCTGAAAGGAATATCGTATAATGGATAATCATATAATGGATAAAGATCTAACTGCGGTTTCTGATGGTATATGTATAGCTGCAGCGAGCGCGGTAGAGCGAGCGAGGCATAGACATTAGACGATTTTCCATTATACGAATTTCCATTTAGACAATTTTCCATTAAACGAATTTCCTGTTAGACGACTTTCCGTTATACTGTTATACGGTATCCTTTCTTCCAATTATGCGATTTTCCAGTTAGACGATTATCCCTCAGCCCCCCTGCAAAGTTAGGGAGGGATAAGAGACGAAGGGGGGAACGTAGCCGTGCTTGACGATGGAAAGAACAAAAGCATCTGACATGATGAATTCCAATACCTGCATATGATGCTGCAGCCTGCTTCTTCCCCCACCCCACCCCCTACCCGTCGGTAAAGGGAAGCAGTGGTGTCCCCAAAAGAGTCAGGAACAGGGACGGAGGGATCCTTAAAACCCGCCTCCTAGGGACTCCTCTTCCTCCGTCACGACCTTGCCCTGTCCCGTCTGCTGGCATCGCCGCTCTGCACCTCCTTTGATAAGATCTCTTGAGGTTGAGCCCCCCCCCCCCTTACCCACTTGGTAGGAAGGAAGGGTGGATCCAGAAATGAGCCGAAAGGGGCCTGATGAGAAGGGGCTGCTCAGTCTGGCTGGGAGGGCATTCTTGAATTGCTGGCTTCTGAGCTGGACGGAGCTTAATTTGTTACAAAAATCTGGCACCAAACAGAGTATTTGACCATTGAAAAGCCTTGAAGACCAGTGCACAAGGAGCAGGCAAAGAAGACCAAAAAGTTCGGTAAGTACGTTGGAAGTAGACTCCAGTTACGCATCGCGACGTCACAGCACCATATTCATCACGGTCCAGAGACTCCTGTTGAAAGAGTCCTCTTGATATGATGAAGCCATCGTCATCAACTGATGGCGTCCTGGTAGCTGAAGGCTCACCCGTGTAGCCTGCAAAGCAGGTATGGAGGCGGACTAAGTTGTAATGAGAACTTGCGCGAAGGCACCACCTAAGTTTCATCTTCGACCTGGCGAAGGGGTGTCTTGATTCCAGCGAAAGTAGGGAGGCAAGAGACGAGCTCCAGCGTGCAGTGATAAATTAAGCTTCAGGGAAGGTACGAGAGTGAGCACACTTGGCATGGGGGGGGGGGGCCTGTACCATTGGCCTTAAAAAAAGTGTCTTTCTGGGGTTGTGAGGGGGAACGGTAGATCCACTGAAAGGGGGCGATCATCCTCACGCAGTAACCCCTCAATAACCAAAACCTGCCAAAACACGACGTGAGACTGAGGATGATTGAGTCATCCACAGTACGAAACAGGGAGGAACTGACATGTTTACGCGGCAAATATGTGTTGTGTCGAAGCGGCGAAATGCCTGGCGAAACGGTAGCAACAACCTGGACGTATGGCTCCTGGGCATATTTAACTTGTGGTGATGTCGAGACACCATATGCCACAGATGGACTTTCTTCACCACTGTGGGACGCACGAGGATTTACTGTCACAATAGGCAAACTCATCTCATTTGCCCTAGCATATGGGGTTCGGGTTTCGTCATTGGAGTAAACTAGGCCTAAACTATTAGCGGTCCCCCTTTGGATTTTGCTATCTGGGTGAACTACGTCCGAACATGTTAGACATACAGAGTGCACATTTAGAGCATCGTCCGAGACCCACGCATTTGCATCTGTAACGTGTGACACCATAACCTGTTGAACCCTAACACCAACGACTTCCCTACGGCCTCGAATTTGGCCAACTGGGCTCTTTTAGATGTTTGGGAGTGTCATAACGGTATTTTCACCTTTTTATTCAATAACGAAATCGTTTTATAAACGGAAACATGATTACGTTGTGGTGCAGAACGTTTGCCACAAACCGCACGTCGATCTCGAACGATTTCCGAGCTATTTTTTACTGCAGACTTAGTAGGCTATTTAGTGCACTCTTTTAAGAGTTTTGAATAAGATTGGCATCGGCGATTAGTTCAGTAAAATTGTGATCAACGATCAGTTTGTTACATCTGTCATTTTTTGACTGATCAGTTCGGTATTGGTTCGGTGGAAAAATAAAAAACTAAAAAAATAAGATGCATGGTTGCCTGGTGCTTAAACTTCCAACCACGCCCGTAAACCAAACTACTTTATTAGATAATTTTTAGTCCGAAGTCTTACCATATTATTTTTTTTTTGGCAGCTAATGGGATGTGACCTATAAAAATGTGGGCCCATATGAGATTAGATGGCAATTTTTTTTGGTGGAATGACATCAACCGCACCATACTTTCATAAGTCACTTACTGACGAAACGATTTGTAGAATCCTAAACTGAAGTTGTTTACTCACCAGAGGCATTACATATGTGATCTGGGTTGTAGCGATCCATAAAACCAAATGGTCCGTAGTCAATGGTCACGCCCAAAATGCTCATGTTGTCTGTGTTCAAGACTCTATAAAAATCAAGTCGAGATGATTGTAAAATGCAGTGCGTGTGTAAGGAATAAATCGGTTTAATTTGTCTTGTAGTTGGCTTTTGTACACATTCTTAAACCACAGAACAAACTTTTTTAAAACAAACATCCAGGCCACCATATTTCAATGCCCTGCTTAATTACAGACTGATCTTAACGTGACACCTTAATAGGGCTAAAAGCATGCCCCGTTGCGAAGTGTGAATGCATTTACTGGAATAGGCTAATGTTTAGGGGAACACCGAATGCTCAAACTGGCTGAATACGAAACACTCGACTTGCCAAATACTTCATATACAACAGAATACTTGAACTGCAAAATACCGAATATTCACTATGACCAACTAACGTATTCGGCCAAATACTGAATAGCCCGAGTAATTATTTGGCTGTATACTTGATCAAAGGCCGAATACCAGTACATCAAACATATGGTATTGATTAAAATGCGTGACCATACCGAATAAGGGTAGACAAACTAGTTGATCAGGTTTGCTGACGATAAAATCTGAAGAAACTGGGTTAAAGTTGCGCAACTTCACCTTTTGAAGAGCTTATCCTCTCTCTCATAAAACACACAATGAAAAAAATTCCACCCCCTTATCATTTTCCTTCTTTTAGGTAGGCCTATGTTAGATTTAGAAGTCGATTCGTCACAAACCAAAAGAGAATGGTTAGCTAAACGTTCAATATTACATAAATTTGTATAGTATTGAACATTTATTTAGCCGAACACCAACAAATATTGACACTATTCGGTCAGATATCAAATACTGTACCATTCAACCAAAAGTATTATCGAGCCGAATACTGAGCATTGTTATTCTACTAAATACAATCAATATTAGGCTGAATATCAAATACTTGATTTTTTTGCCAAATAGGCCGATGATGCATCTCTACTAATGTTGCTTTTGTGATAACTATGGGTGTGCTACAAGAATAATTTAAATCAAGTTGAATTTGCATTAAAAGAGTCGAGTCTATGGAACAGAGTTCAAATACGTACTTGATGAACAATCATTGTCTACATGCTCTTTTTAATGTGTTATAAGACCGTGAAAAAAAAATCGGTTCTCAGGCCCTGCCTGTGCCTGGTGACTTTTTTTTTTTTAGCTGAATAAAAAAAGTGACACGCAAAAGGTTACTTAAAAGAGCTGTTTGAGAGGTGAGCTTGCTTGCACATACGTTATCTAGCTAGCATTAGGTTTAGTTGTAGTTTGAAAATTGCTACCACAATCTGAACAGAATGAACTGATCAGAGATACTAGGTTGCTTAGTTTCAAACAAAAATAAAAAATAAAAATAAATGCCTGGTCAGCGGATGACTTTTGGGGCTTGTAAAAAATGTCCGAGAATCAAAACAAATTTTTTTACCATGGCCACATTTTGTTCGAGAATCAAAACATATTTTTTTCCACATTACTTATTACGTCTTCTCGTTTAAAAAGAGGAATTTAGTATACTGCAATGTCAAAACTTAGTGAGTTTATCACATAGGCAGGAATCCAATTTTTTTTTCGTAGCACAATAGACGCACAATTACAAAATAAATAAAGATTTCAGTACAGTACCAATATCTTCTGTAACTTTTCGACAGTCAATACTCTGGAGATGTTGGGGCTCAGACGACAGTCTTCTTCAGGAAAAACAGAAAAATCACATCACTATGTGATGTTCGATCGTCCTTACGATCGTCTGCTTTCTGAATCGACGGTCGAGAGTAGCCTCCACCACTTGCAAGGCAGGTTATCCACTTCTCGTGCAGCTCATCATTAAACTCACTACGGAGCAGAAACTGTATTCCAGGATTGGATGGTCCCTGGATATTCATCAGTTCAACCTTCTCTCGGATGTGGTGTTGAATAGCCAGAGACTCCAGGCCCCTCAAATGCACATCTCTGTTTGAGTTGGACTCAAGGAGGGTTTCAGTGGATATTCATCAGTTCACTCTTCCCTGTATTCCAGGGACCATCCTGGAATACAGTTTCTGCTCCGTAGTGAGTTTAATGATAAGTGCACGAGAAGTGGAGAACCGGCCTTGTAAGTGGTGGAGGCTACACTTGATCGCCAATTCAATAAGCAGATAATCGTTACCGTTAACGACAATCGAACATGATATACTGACGTGAATTTCCTATTTTGCCTGAAGAAGACTGTCATCTGAGCCCCATATTCAAAGTCAAAAATTTCCAGAAGATATTAATACTGATATCTTTATTTATTTAAAAATTGTCCGTGTACTGGGCTACAAAGAGAATTCCCGTATTTCAAAGTAAACGCTACAACATTTGTAAATTTTTCTGTTACAGATTAAGTGATACAGCTGCACTACAACTATACGCAAACCAAAAAGGTGAAGTTCACTACTTCAAACTTGGCGAATTTTCGATGCCTTAAGTCTGCCACCTTATCCAGGCACTAAAGTCCAGAGTCTCACAAGTTCTCCAACACTTCTAAAAATCCCATTTCAAATCTAGCTTCTCTTCACAGAGAGCATAGTCAGCACTGCTGACTGATGGAAGAGTTGCCCTCTGTATTAGGTGGGTTTTGTACAGAGATAAATGTTTGCCAATGAGCTTCTGAGATGGAAAAGGACGGACAATTACCATGCTTGGATACTGTGGTTAGAAGGAGCCGAGCAAGAAAGTTGAAGTGGGCACCTTATGTGGAGACTGAAAGGGGAATTAGTTACTACTCCGGACATCTGAAAACACAGCTTTTAGCCCTCATGAAAAATGAAATGATGAGAATCCGCTGCAGAGTAATGGAACCCAGAGCAGGTGACAAATATTTCAGGAAGCCAAGGAGAAATGCCTTAATCTAGGCTATCCAGTCAGGTGCCTGAATGAGGCCATCAGGAGAGCGCTTACGTGGGAACACCCATTCCGGTTCATGGAATCTGATGACCCAGTTGAGAGGACCAGAGAGATTGTCACCTACATGCTAGCTGGGGAGTAAGTGAAGAGAGCTCTGGCCAAGGTAAGCATTGAATGCAGATTGCTAGGAAGTAAGGTAATGTAGAGTAGAGTAAGATTATGGCCGATGGAAGTAGTGGTGTACCGATACCATAATGTCAATTCCGGTACGGTTCCGATACCAATAAACTGGTTCCGTACGCTTCCAATACCGGCTCCGATTACCACGTGAAAGTGCCACAACGAATGGGAAAAAAATTAGTAATACTGAATTAATTATGTTCAGGAAGTCCAAGGTTTTGCTGTGGCAAATTTTTATAAATTTACATACATTTTTAAACGACAATTTTGGTATACAAATTTGTACAATTGAAATTAAAAATGTATTCTGCCGTTACCATGCCGGCCGCCATCTTAATACTCTCCAACCAGTATCGATAGAAATACTCACCACCAATCGCGTAGCCTCGTAGCCACTCTGCTTTGCTTGGAAAGATGGCGCACCTCAGTTCAACTGCGAAAACGATCTTTCGAAACGAATTCCCCTTAGGAATTCAACAATCTTAGCTTAAGAATGTCTGACTGCACGCGCCAGCGGCAAGAAAAAGAGTGAGTGGACGCGGACAGGGTAGGGGGAAGCGGGATAGAGG
>JAHWFP010256968.1:45517-72138 GCA_023313725.1 Lithobius niger
AAAAAGCGCCGTAGGCATAGGGAAGGATCCCAATGTTGTAACACAGTTTCGTCGGATTCCACTCAGAGAACTTAGATTCTCCTGGCGAGAACAAGTTCTCTGGGAGAATCTTCATTTTTAATTTAATTAAAAATTAGCTTAAAATTAAAAGAAAAATAGTTAAAATAACGTATAATGATTTTTTTTAGATAATGTATGAAATTTTTTTTAATTTAATTAAAAAAATCTTTAAAATTAAATAAAAAAAAACTTAAGTTAAAAAAACCAGAAAGTTGAACGGTTTTTTTTTTAATTCTGCCCTGGACCTTCATTTTTGAATGGGATTTTTGCTTCTTGGATTGGTCCACACCCTTAGTGAAGCTGATAAGATTTAAAATTTTTGTTTTCTGGATGTATTAAATTTAATTTTTTTTTTAAACTTACATTAAAATCAAAAAAATTAATTGAAATAAAAAAAAATAAAGGCTAAATAAGCGCATGGCCGCATGCTTGAAGATTTTTTGCAGCCCCGGATGCTTAAGAGTCGTAGCAAAACTTTGCGTACATGAAGATTTTCGCATTTTAGGCACTGTTTACTCCAATCGAACGCACCATTTAGAATCACAATGGCGGTGCAGGCTGTGAAACTAATGTGAAACGCTAAGCAAACTAAGAAGCAACTTAATGATAATAAAGTCCTGACATTCTTAAACAACAGGAAGCCACTAACATATTCTATTTCCATCCTAGATGGGATGTTATGGTAATATGATGCAAACTACTCAACAAAAGTTGATGTCAACAGGTAAGTGGCCCAATAAAAACGCGCGAAAATGTGTTAGTTATTCATCCAAGATCTAATATCAAGCACAGTTTTTCGACGATTTAAGCCACTGAAATTAATTTTCTGTTCCAAGATCTCCAAGATATTCTTTCCAACTATCGCATACTCCTGAAATAGGGAAAGTGATGACAATATCAAATGATTTAGTTGTCTGCGCCGATTTTTGAAAGGTAGTTATCGGCCAACCAACATAGCTGTTCCGGTACCGGTTCCGATACCACGGAACCGTACTCAGAACCGGAATCGGTACACCACTAGATGGAAGATGACAGCAACAGCTCCCAGGAGGAAGAAGAAATGAAGACGGAAGAGAGAGCTCCCCGTCTGAAAGAAATCCTCCTCGTCGCAACCGATCGTCCCCGAGCCCCTTGGGCATACGAGAACAAAGGAGAACACAAAGAAGAACTGGGAAGAAGCCAGCAGCAGCCACAAAGCCACAACTACCAAGCCACAACTACCAATCGAGAGCTAAGCAGAAGAATGGACAGCCACAAGTTGACCCTCTGCCTACACCTACACTGTCAACCGCGCCGGTACTTGCCATCCACCAAGACAGCCGTCTGCTAGGTGTCATGCAGATTGCCCTAAAGGGGACACAGGACAGAACGCAAAGAGTTAGTTTGAGAGTAGGAGAACTTTACTAAGCCACTGAGGATGCCCATCAGTGTAATGCCATTGCGACCCATGGTACGCAGACGAAACAGAGAATATGATGGGAAGGCACATGTGTGGTGCTTAGATCAAACACTCTTAGGAAGACTCACCCTTGAACCCTTGGAGTCTTCTCTCAGACACATTATGCAGCTAGTTACTCCAGAGTTACTTCGACAAAAGGAAGCTCAATGGCAAACCTACCTACTACAGAGGGCAATGCGGCACCAGTCAGCAATGCTAACTAGAAATCACGGTGATGTCGATGTGAAGATTTGGATTTTAAATGTGATCATCAGAAGTTCATTGTCAAGTTTGAAGTAGTGAACTTCACTGTGTTTGCGTATAGTGCAGCGAGTATTACGTCTCAAAGTTAAAGTAAACCAACAAAAACTTTGCTTTTTACAACAGATAAGTGCTCATGAGCAGAGTAAGAGTATAAATTACATAAATTGTAAAAAAATAATAATCAAAAATAAAAGATATTTAAGTTATAATTATAAACAGTGATTCAAGGACATAAAATAAACTGTAAAACAAGTAAAACGTGAAAACATATGCCAAGAAAAACTTGATGATCAACTTACCCATGGCAAAATCCAACACACTGCCAAGCAGCAACCATACGTGCAGTCAGCAAAACAGCATTTCGATAAAATTCCTTGTACATTTCAGTTGGATTGTCTTTGTGCTGAGCATACACCTATAAATTAAATTTTTTTATCTTTGTTTATAGCCGACTGTGACAACAAAACAAATTTAATTAGAGGTTGAATCTTTTAAAAGCTTTTCAAAGTTCCAGGTACCTTCCTTTGACGTGATTGACTGTCAAAAATTTTTCTGAAGTTGTACAAAACAAGAAAAACACTTGCAGTTTGCAGAAAATTTCGTTCTTATTTTTAAACATAGTCGATGGCTACTGCTGGGTGACCACACCACCAGAGATTCTTAACATCGGTTCAAGGTGTCAGTGGAGCTTACCAACTGAATGTTTTTTTTTGGCAACTACTGCTGAACTAGTACAACCAACAACCAGCCGGCATATTTAAAAATAAGCAGGCAATTCTCAAAAATTTATTTGAACTTTAAGTAAGGCTGTGTAGGTACCACTAGTATCGGTTTCGGACTGACACCGGGTTAACAAGTACCGGCATCGGTTTGTTTTTTCCAGAATCGGCATTTCGTAGATTAATAATATGGCGTATTGTTCCCAACGCAACTTTCTTTTAACTACAACTGTACCTGAGGATAAAAAGTGGACACGCAATAATCGAGCATTGTCTTGCGCAATTCGTGACGTCCTACACTTGGACCCACTCTGCCTGTGAAGGGGTCACGTGTCTTGAATATTTCAAATGACCCAAACCTGAAAGAATGTTAAAAGTACTACATATTAGGACAACCTAAGAAGCATCAGAGTAGCTTACAACATATTTAAAGCCTACAATAATATGAAGAAATGCCTACGAAAAAATACTTTCACACATGGTACATGTACGACACAACCCTACCCAATGTGTCACCACTCACAGTTTGGTAATTAAAAAACGAACAGTCACTAGCAAGAGATGCCGACACTTAGATTAAATTCTAAAAACATCGCGATTTTTACTTTGAAAAAAGTAAGTTTCTTCCTTGAACTTTGAAATTTGTGCGTGTTTTGTAAGTTTCTGAGAATTGGATTGAATTACAGAAATAGCACAGCAGAAACCAAAAAAGTTGAGAAACGAACGGTTTACAGCATTGTGCTCAGATTTACAAGGGGTACGTGATCCAATAACAACTCTTGTAAACTCAGTTTAATGTGAAACTGTCTAACATAGTAAAAAAAAAAAGATGAAAAGGCAGGAGCTTTTACTCAGTCGTCCTAAACATTCTCAACTACCACAACATTCCATAAAGCAACACGTTGTAGCAGTTGAGACTGCTCTGAGCGGGTGAATATTTTTTATCGATTTTAGGCCAAGCAAATAAAATTGTTTGGTTTACAGGCGAGATTGCAAATAGAATCACCAACCAGGCATTTTATTTTATTTAACTGAGCACATTTCACAAACACAACACCAAAACGTCCGCATAAATTCACATCAAGGCAATACCCTATGTATGCTAGTTTTCGTCATCCCACAAACGTCTTCATCAAGCTTCTACTAAATTTGGACTGCCGACTACATCATCGTCAACGTCACCCACTTTGGAATTCAAATTTTGCCGCCTTCGTAGTCTCCAGTATTTACTGGTTAGTTTTTGCCAAATAACACCGCAGGGCTTTGAGACTGGAGCTTGAAATTTGCACCATTGAAGTGCTCGTTTCGAGCCGGTTAAAATGGTATATTGGAATGTCAGAATCTGTTAAAAGTTTGGCGAAATGATTTTTAGCAGGTGGACCAAAGTTCAGATAAAAAATGTTGACCCGCGATAATGTAAGGTACCCGCACGCGCCTGTAAACCACACAATAAACATTGGGTAGCCTACCATGATTTTTAAAACTGAGTTTTAGTTTACATGAGTTAATTATGTGAATTAATAATTTTCTTAACACTAGGGTTTAAGAAAATTATGTATTACTTATACAGGGGAAGTTGAAAACCCATCACGCACGATGTAAACAATGAATGACAAGTGCATCTAAGGTCTACAGGCCAAGTGGCGACTGCAGCTGGATAGACACTCAAAAGGGTACGGATGTGCGATACTCAAAAAACTCGAGCTGAGTCGAGTATGCAACTTGTACACGAACTCAGCTCGTTGTTTTAAAAGTTTGGCAAAAACATCGACTCTGGTGAAAATGCAATAACTTCGGCAATTTTTAACCAATTTTGACATTCCAGGATACCAAACTCATTGTCTCGACGAGAGCTTTCCAGTGCTGCAAATTAAAAAGCTAGTAACTCGAACCATTTTAAAGTTAAAACTTAAAACCCTAAAACTGGGAAATTATTAGTACACATTGATCCACGTAGTCCTTTAAGCAGAGTTTTAGTTGTTATTACCATAACAAATTATTTAATAAGAAACTAGCAAACAAATTATGTTCACCAAATACTCGAACTCGGGTCGATACTCGACATTCCGGTTACATACTCAATTCAACACGAAATACAATTTTTCTACTCGCACACCCCTAGTTCGTAGGAAAGTACGACTTGTCGTTCAACATAATATTACTTTTATGATTTAGCACTGCTACGCTCATTCTCGAAAAGTAAACACTAACGGTAATATGCGAATTTTCAACAGTTTTTTCGATTCCAAGATGTTATGTCATCACAAAACTGTTTCCATCAGGCGTCCGCTTCATCTTGTAGTCCCTTGGTTTACACCATTGTTTTAAAATTCCGAAAACTCACGATTTACGAGAAAATCGTGAAAGCTTTGCTGAGAAACTCTCAAAATAACAATCGTAAATTTCGTATTTTTAACATAAAACCACATTTTTTACGTAGTTTTGGCACCAAATACCAGTACTTTCAGGTGTGGTTTGGTATCGTAGAGGGACTATATGACCATGCATGTTAATTTGAATAATAATTTCTTTTCATTGCCATTAGGGATCGACCGAATCTACTTTTACCAAATTTGGATCGGATCCGCTTAATTTAAAAGATTTGGTGAATCGGATCCTGATCCTAACCGAATCTAAAATAATACCTTTGTTGGTTGTTTCAGCCCTTTGCATTTTATTACAAACTAAAATTTCTCTCTAGCTGACTAAAGTAGTAAATTGAGAAATGTTTAAAGACTTGAGCACACATTTTCATATCTTGTTCATTGTACAACTTCTGAAAGGTTTATGCTAGCCATTTGAAATTAGCTCCATTGGAAAGCTGGAGAAAAAACGCTTCGAACGGTATATTGGAATGTCGAAATTGGCCAAAAATTAGCGAAGTTATTGAAAAATCGTCGAGACATAAAAAATTTTGCCGAATCCGAATCTTAAATATCCGGCTTCAGATCCAGTTCGGATTCAGATTCGGTCGATGCCTACTTGCCACTAACATATTATCGATTTTATTCTTCTCTTTTATTACTTTTTCTATTACTTTTGTAGAGGTGTGGGTGATTTTCAATCCTTGCCACTCCAGTCACATGTACGTGTGACAAAGTTATAAATTACCTGATGAATGTTGGGGCTATACGAGTAACAATTGTGGCCTTTTCTACAATAAGATTTCCGCTATAAAATATGTCCCGAGTGACACCAGTTTTTGATGTGACACATGCTCCCGCTCTTGTCGTAGGAACACCCAAATGGTACATAGCCTGCAACAAACGAACATAAAGTAGACTAAGTAAGAGTTAAAACTGTAACAATACCACAACAATTACTGCATGAAGGATATACTTACTTCACTACAAAGAAATTCTCTAATGCTTGAACGCAACACTTTCCTACCATCTGCATCACGAGAATACGGAGTTTTACCTGCACCTTTCATTTGAAGTTCCCATCTTTCACCTTTCTTGTTCACTACTTCACCTAAGTAGCTAAAAAGAAAAGCAGGATGAATTATTAAGGCACACTTAGAATGGATTATGGAACACTATATTGCGTCTTGCGAAGTAAAGCAAAGTCATATATCTTAAAAAAAAACTGCAACTATATAAGATTCCGAACACGGCACAATAATTTGGCCCCAGGACAGTATTAATTTTAAAATTATGTGCATTTAGGACCGTAATAATGAGGAAGGGTTAACTTCCACCACACACCAGGCACACGAACTTCTACGCCTTACTGAAATTTCAGAAAGAATTGCATATAGGTTAACAGTTTGACTTGCAAGCGCGCATATTTTTTATCTTATAATTGTCTTATATTTACGTCCAAATCCATAACTCACCTAAATTGTAACCGATTTTGAAATTTGAATACACCATTCAAACCGTTTTTTCGAGAACTATCCATTGGTGTTACTGAAAAGTTTTTTTAATTATTTAGGAAAAACTAAAATGTAATCAAAAATGGACCTTAAAAATTTGTTATGGAATCCACAGTTGGAAAAACACCTATAAAAGAAAAATATGATTCTGAATCAGCATTGGCTGTGCTATGGTACCAACTATATTGGTAAGAGGCACTGTCAGAATCTTGGCAAACATCATCTGTCATATAATCGTGCCGGTTTATTTTGGTTGAATTTGTGAGCCCATAACCACAATGCACCTTATATTCAAGACGCCTTACCATCCCATATCCCTGCATCAATGCTAGCTGCTTTCTCTAGGCATCAAGTATCAACCTCCTCAAACATTCCAACTGATTTCAAGTTTGAATTCTGTTGCTGTACTAAATTCATCACTGCACTGCACGACTACTACTAGAGAAAACAATGCTGAAAGTCAAAGAGTTAAGATATTTTCATCCAAAGCAGAGGTGAGGAAGTTTTTTATGAGGGGGAGGGGGGGGGTCACATTTTGGAGCTGGTGCTTGGTGATAAATGCCTGAAAGTGCACGGGAGGGGGTGCATGATAGAGCATGATCTTTCAGCCAATGGAAATCACCCAGCAAACTAAGGGCAACAACAGGCCAGGTAAATTAGGTGAAAATCACCAAATTATGTAGAAAAAAATAACATGAAGCTGAAAATTGGCACGTGTCCAGGAAGTCTACCCAAATAACATACCAAAAGTCGCCAACAATCCCACCGCCATCTTGGAAAATGGCCGCCAGAAAATTAATTTTTGGTTATATCTGCAGACCTATCATTTTTAGGAAAATATCCCATAGGACAAAACTTGTACGCAATTAAATTTCCAACAAATTTGGTCCTATTCATGTTTCTTGTATGATGAACAATTCTTTTGCGAATCTGTAACATGTATGTTTATACTATCGGCGCTATGAAAATATTTTCTGCATTTATTGAGTAAAGCAAACAACATTTCCTAAAAATAAAACAATATTTCTTGTAAGGTTTAAAACATTGACACAAATCTTTTCTGCGTAGTAGGGTAAGATTTATGAATTAAAATAAATGTCCGTGGGACTAATTCAGTGGCAGTCATCATTGTTGAGCCACATGCTATGACACAGGCTTCATTATCACCATATTGTTGCAGTGCATACTTCATATCGATAGTTTTAGGAACCAGTCAGTAGGTTACAATTAGTAAAGCTGTATGTAATAAATGTTTGGCATGAATTAGCATGGTTCGAAATGTTATCTTCATCTGACGAAGCAGGCTGGTCGTTTAAATCAGACGAAGTGTTTTCATCAGCGTCATCAAGTCGGCACTCCTGAATATTGGTACATCCAATTTCGTGTAGTGCCCGCACTTGAAGAGCATTGCACAGGCCTTACACACGATTTACAACTGAAGCATGATGCATGCATGAGATTATCTGGTGCTGGCGAGAGAAGCAGGTGAGACATACCTGGACTGATCTTTCAGCCCCATTCTACAACTTGCAGATCTACAATTTCCAATTGGCAACACTTTCTCCGACCAGTGAAGCGTCGCAACATTATACGATCATCAAGTACAGCAGTGGCTTGAAAGGGATCTCCCAGCTGGACTGGAAGATAAATTCGGGATACCTCACTCCAATAACAATGCTTCTCCCACCAGTACCTGCTTCTAGAGCTAACCCCCAAAAAGCTTAATCTAGTTAAATGAAAATAAATAATTTGATCATCTAATGGATGTACTATGCTGCAATTGCGAACTTGTCGCGACCATCGAATAGAGTAGTTAGTCCAAGGTGGTACAATAGGTGGGAGCTGAACGGCAATCGCCCTGCATTCGGGCCGTGGAAGCAATTGACTTAGCATACTGTAAACAATATTATGCATAATACTTGAATTCTAGTAGGAACACCCATATATGGTGGGGGATCAAATGTGGAGTTACTAACGGGGCGTGACACCTTGGACTAACTACTACTCTCTCTTCGAAGAGAAAGTAGTTAGTCCAAGGTGACAATCTTCCATTTTATTGCGCAGTGTTTACTTTTTAAAGGGGTGGAGGAGGGGCGTGTGGAAGCGCGCCGTTACACCTGTTCAAAAAACCAGAAAGCGATTACACGTTAGAGATTATCAACATATGAATAAGCACAACGATAAGCTGACAAAATTATGAACATACATTGCAGCCCCGTCCCCCAGCTGACCAGAGAAAAATCCGAATTGATGGCCACAATAACAATGAGCAGCTGGCTCCGATCCCGACAATATCTTGCTGCCCGAAAAGTACTGGGCGAATTCAGGCCGTTTCATTTCAATTTCGGGCAAATCCAAAAGTGACATAGCTTCAACAGAGTAGGCCACTGTCTCCGGCGAATCCACGGGGGTGGGTCGAAGTCGAGAAAAACATGCATTGACTACTTGACGAACGTAATTGTCTGGCACGGGATCGAGAGGCAGGGATCGAAGGACACGATTGTCAAAGTTGAGCGATTCTAATGTTGCCATGATCGCTAAAGGTTCCGGCCAAGCCGATGTTGTATACGAATTTGTTTCATTCAACACTTTAACGTGATGTAGGACCACGACGCCCGCTAAAGCGGCTGTAAACTTGCTGATTTTGGCGACCCACTGCAACCCAATCGCGTACATGTGGTTCGCACTTCCGCCTCAGGCGTTTAGAAATCAGCGCCAAACACTCCGTAGTGATGAAAATTGGTATCTTCAATAAAGGAAACAATGCCAGTTAAGATAGTAGCAGCATGGAGCGAGAAACGCAGTTACGATCTCAGTAGGTCTTGAAAGGGAGCTAAGGCAAACTAGGGAATCCCGTACCTTGAAACTGGATTTTTTTTTTTTGGTTTTAAATATTATTATTAAGTGACAAGAAAATTTACTACTACTAATCAAACATCATAAGCTGCTCATTCCTTTGTAAAATTTCAACGCAGATCGCTTTTACAGCACGTCAGGTTTACAGTTTTAAATGTGTTTCAGCATATCAACTAAACTTACTGTTTAATTTTTATTTCTTTAAAGCAGCCATCACTCAATTAAAATCATCTAAAAGGCTATTAGACACGTACCTGATTAGAAGAAGCTCTTTCGTAAGTGGTTTTTTTTTTCATCCTAAAGCTTTTGATGAATTACACCACCAGCACCATGTTGGGTAGCAATTTTTCTAAAATTCACCTTTCATTTGAAATTTCGTTGATATTCCCGAGCATAAACAGTATACTTACTTACTGTATGTACAACTGTGGACTTTTCGATGAGAGACGAAAACAACTTTCTCCTACTTTTTTCTCAACGAGTACCGGAAGTTTTCTCCAAAGATTACATATATAAAATTAGAGCCTTGTATCGTTTGGCGGCAAGTTTGGGTGCGGGTTTCTTGTTTTGGTGTGTTGAAAACTCATTTCAGACGTAACACAACTTAAGGACTGTCCGTACTGTTCGAATATAATGTTTCCTATAGTCCCGATAAACGTTTCACGAATGCCTTCGCCGCTGCAAAACAAAACTATAGACGATTTAATCGAAGATTTCAATGTGAAGGTAACTGGAATTCGAATCGCGTTGGAAATTCGTCACGCTCAAGAGGGAACAGCCAAAATGAGTCAACAGTTGTTGCAGAAGATCTACCGAGACATCTTGAGTTTAAAGTCGTCCCACGAAGAAATGAAGGCGCAAGTTGTCAACGCCAAGGAAGAATTACGCAAGACTGCAGGTATCAGAAAAAGTATTGCTGATATGAATAAAGAAATAGACTACATGTTGACCAACATTCCCCAGCATTTGCCACAAACGGTAACAAGTGGTGGCAGCGCAAAATCTTCGTCCAATGAGAGCAGTATAGGAGGAGAGAGCACCCACTCCCACTCTGCACCGACCCCGAAGAAGAAGAAAAGACCACCTTTGGTTGTTCCATCAATTCTCTATCTAACGGTCGAAGAATTTGATTCGATTCCGAGGTACATGAAGGGAAGAACGCCCTACGAAGCTTTAAATACGGCCATTGACAACATCAACACGAGCATTTCGTTTAAGTACCGTCTGCTGAACAAAGCCCGATCAACTCTGGGGTCCAATGATATGAAAAAGTATCGAGCTTACAAGGCGCAAGAAAATAATGAAACAACTGGTCTGTACTTTTGCACCATGGAGGATCTCAAGTTGCACCCTGGTTTCAAGCTAGAAAACTCTGCGAAAACTATTGTGACCTGTCTTCGTCATACTGGAAGAATTCGAGAAATTCGTGGACCAGGCACTATTGTTAGATACGTTGTCATACAGTGAAAAAGTTGGGCGGAAAAAAACAAAACCAACTGGTTTCGTACAACTTGCATGTGAGGAAGTACAGTAACTAAAATAACAAACATTAGGCCATTAAAAAAAGAAAAGTTGGCGCTCAGGCCCTCCCGCACGGTTTTTTTTGATGGGAAATAAAAAGAAACGACGCGGCAAAAATTGCAGTTGCAGATTAAAAATGGTGCTTAGTGAAAAATGAAAATATAAAATTGCCATTCTTGTCGTTCAAAAAATTTATGGACAGATGGTAAGCTGAATTACGAAGCAGTGTTCTTCATTTTACCCAAAATTAAAAATAATTCCCCAAAATGTACGGAAAAATAGCCTAGGGCCGAAAAATAAAAAATAAAATTCTGCCCGCCCGCAAAGATTTCATGAAACAAATGCCTGAGAACCAACTTTCTAATTTTAAGTGGCCTTATTCACAGTCAACTAACTGCATGCATTGATTAAAACATTTCTGCAACTGGATAACGAATTGTGTGGGGGAAAGGGGAGACAAGTCTTCATGTAGGTCCCAGTCCTACCATGAACCTGTATAGTATAGCACATCAGACTATCATTGACTTTGGGATGGAACTCTTTGCCAAATTTCTAGCAAAGATGTTTAACGGCCCAGCCCCACTATGGACCCATATAGGCGAAGTTTTCATAAGAATAAAGAATATCGGTTATTGTGATATACGTATATCTGATATTTTCTTTAAAAACATCGTTAATTTTCGTACTGTGAAACGCCATACTGTCAAAAACTCGGAAAAAAAATCCAGAAAAAATTACCGCACACTTTCACAATCAAAACAACAGCTTTGTCCTGCGAATTTTCGATAGCTTGGACTGCTATCTTCTTCGGGCTTCAAGGATATAGCTCGGACTTTCTACATTTTCCACTCCAGTTCGACGAGCTATTGCATTTGAATTTGGCTGTCAACGTTGCCTCCTGTATTTGTGTTGCGGGCCTAGATCGTGCGTACTGCGTTCCTATTCTCCACTGACAATGAAGTCGACCAGCCAGATTGTTGCTCACTAAATGCTTCACTCTAGGCAATGAAGGGCCTTGAATGTTGATCAATTGCACATTTTTCCTCTCGTGCTTTGAATTGCAATAGATTCAAGACACCTGAGATGTGGATCTCTTGTGGTATTTGACCTAATCAGTGTCTTCTTCTGCTTCCAATCAATCTCGTGCTCAGTCGCCATGAAATGGACTGCTATGCCGTTATCTTCAACTTTATTACGAACATTTCCCATATGTTGGGCCACTTTCGTTCTTACGCCTTTTCTTGTCTCTCCGATGTAAGGTGTTACTGGCGTCTATCTATGTCGAGTTCAATGGGAAGATTTATTGGCAGGACTGAGGAGCCCCTATGGGCTAGTCCAGCTCGCCAATTATAGCTGAAATGGTGATGCAGCACTGTCCTCAACGAAATGATACTGAAGTCAGAATTGCGCGTGTGGATGTGGAAGAGATTTGTTGATGACGTGTATTCGATTTTGGAGAAGAATGAGTTTGAAAAGGTGCTAGAGAAGGTCAACAACTGGCGAGAGGGAATTAGCTTTGGAGCGTGAGGAAGAAGGTGAACTCCCATTCCTTGATGTCAAAATTAAGAGAGGTGATGATGGAAAGCTGGTATACCAACCGTATGTTAAACCAATGGCAACCGACCGAGCCATTCCCTACTCCTCGGGACACCCCCAAGAACAGCTGAAGGCGATTGCCAAGAACGAGTTTATGCGAATGGTGCGTAACGCTACTAACAGGGAGATAGCTGAACCTCACGTAGAAAGAACAAAAGGAAGATTTCTGAAACTTAGTTATCCTGCAGGACTTCTAAATTGTTTCAAGAAGAAAGCATACAAGATAGTGGAAGCAGAAAAGAGGAGAAGTGGGAGTGAGAGTGAGAAAGTGATGGAAGAAGGTCCTAGAGTAAGATTAACTTACCTAAGTTACCTGGAAGGAGTTACGGGTCTTGTCCAAGACATCATGCGTAAGAATGGCTTCAAAACATATTTGAAAAATGTGGAAGGGTTGAAAAAGAGAATGTGAAAGAAAACCAAAAATTAAAAGACGAAGAAATGATGGGAGCAGTAAGAAATACAAGGGAAGCAGTGTATAGGGTGCCATGCAAGGACTGCGGTGCCGTTTACATCGGAGAGACAAGAAAAGGCGTAAGAACGAGAGTGGCTCAACATATGGGAAATGTTCATAATAAAGTTGAAGATAAGGGCATAGCAGTCCATTGAATGGCGACTGAGCACGAGATTGACTGGAAGCAGACGAAGACACTGATTAGGTAAAATTCCACAAGTGATCCACATCTCAGGTGTCTTGAATCTTTTGCAATTCAAGAGCATGAGAGGAAAAATGTGCAATTGATCAACATTCAAGGCCCTTCATTGCCTAGAGTGAAGCATTTAGTGAGCAACAATCTGGCTGGTCGACTTCATTGTCAGTGGAGAATAGGAACGCACGATCTAGGCCCGCAACACAAATACAGGAGGCAACGTTGCCAGCCAAATTCAAATGCAATAGTTCGTCGAACTGGAGTGGAAAATGTACAAAGTCCGAGCTATATCCTTGAGGCCCGAAGAAGAGAGCCCAAGCTATCAAAAATTCGCAGGACAAAACTGTTGTTTTGATTATGAAAGTGCGGTAATTTTTTCTGGAATTTTTCCGAGTTTTGTTGACTGATATTTTCTGAAAATAGCTAACAATTTGTCAAAATAAATGGAAAGCGGCGAGAGGATCTACAAGTTTTCTAGCTACTTTTAAGGGGGAAGAAAATTTAAAAAAAATCACTGGCCGTAAAGGGGGAAGGACCGCACTTTGTTAGTATTTGTGGCTGTGGTATGCATTTGACTACTAAATGTGAACACAGTATTTCAAGACAAGCCCCTGTTATTTTATGATTGTAATAAAATAACGCACAAAAAAACCCATATAAATACACATAGAGGACACACGTTGTCTCGCTAACTAGTTAATTCTACATTCTTCAGATGTTTTCATCAGGCTTCTGCTGCATTTGGACTTCTCTACACCATCTGTACCAACCACTTGAGTATTTGAACTTAGCCGATTGTAGCATCCGGCTCCAATATTGACCAGGTTGTACGTGATCTCAAGCTTCCATTGTTGGTCAAATCGTTCGCAGAGTTCCCTTCTCTACGAATGATACGACAAACAGTGGAAGCTTGAGGGAGAAGATCACTTACAACCCAGTCGGTACCAGAGGCTACAAAGGCGGCTAATACTCGCAGTTTGATCATGCGAACCAAAAGTTAAAGGTTTTGACCTCAAAACTTAAGAATTTTCCACAACCTGTACTACAGTCAAACCTCGTTATGACAATACCTCTTACAACAATAAACCTGTTATAACAATGCTATTTTCAAGGCTCTTTAAGCAGCAATGCATGCAAAAGTGATTGTTTATAACAATAAACCTGATATAACATTTTACTTTTTAAGGACCCTTGGACATCGTTATAAAGAGGTTTCACTGCAGTTGTTTTCTTCAGGAAATTAAACCACTAGCACGCACACTCGCAATCCTTCCAAACCCAACGAACTTTCAAAATTGAATTTTGGAAGTTCGTTGGGTTTGGAAGGATTGTGAGTGTGCGTGCTAGTGGCTTACTGCCTCAAAAGGTTGTTGAGAATTCGTAAGCTTTGAGGTGAAAACCTTTGACTTTTGGTTCTGCGTGATCGAACTGTGCGTGTTTGTCATGAACTTTAACCAAAGTAAAACTGCCCAGTCGACCGATTTTTCGCCATTCACCAAGGCTGCTAAACTAAAATTCTCAAGTGGATGGTGCCGATGATGTAAAGATGTCCAATCGCAACAGAAGCCTGATGAAGACATCTGAGGGATGGTGACAATTAGCTGGACAGTGTGTGTTTCCTTGATGTGAATTTGTGCGGTATTTATGGTGTTATTTTGTAACGTACTTGACAATTTCATAGTATGTTCTATAAGCGATATGTTTCGAGCTAGGTGAGTATAATGAGCAATGTTTTCCCTACTTAAGTGTAAAACTGTAGCCATTCTTTTCTGAAATGTGTCATGCACGGTTGTGGTAGTGTGGCCTACATACTTAGCAACAGGCTTGGCACATAGTTACTTAGTTAGTTTAAAAAAAAATCATAATTGCAAGTGAAAGTAAAAGCAAGTAGGCCTAGGCTAGGTGGACGTTTGTTATGCACCTTACAAACCTGTGTTAGATTTTTTTTTTTATTTAATGGAAAGGGAAGGGTTTCGAAACTGTTTTGGAAGCACAGAATTTTGCAAAAAAGTCAACATATTATTTTTGGTTTGTGCTGCCGAATTTGGTAATATTGGTTGTGGTAAAGGTCCGTCCCTGAACTTGCTGTAGGGTTCATAGCCTACAGTCAGGCGTTGAATTAGAATTTTTTTCTGAGCGCAAACCTTTGATCCCACAGGTGAGTACTTGAGCGTGGTTTGGTTGCCCTGAGTGCAAAGATTGTTCAAACATTTCAACAAAACAACTGATGATAACGGTGGATGGTTGAAAACATAAAGGAAAAAAGTTACACCACCAGACGCCTTAAAAACTACAGTTTTCTTGAAAACTATGGTTTTTAATGTGTCTTGTGGTATATGCACAATTTATTTTCTTCGAATGGAGGAGGAGGAGTTTATAAGCCTAAGCCTTGCCAGCTCCGTAGCCTCTCTCGGTGTGCATGCGCGATGCACTCCTCCTGTATATAAGCGATGGAGTCGGACCATTCCTCATCTATCTTATCTGCGGCAACGATACAAGGTCGCGCTCCTTGCTCCAGGATATCCTTCGACCTTCGCCGGCATGATGGTGCCGCGCCTTCAGATCTTCAACGATTTTTGGACATTCGGCCTTCGTTACCAACAGCCTTCGTCGTTCCCTTCGGATGACATGACCTCTTCTATTACGAAGGGCGCGGCTGTAGGAGCATACCGTCTTCACCGGATTCTGCTTCTGCCCTCCGAGCGGCTGCCTGCTGCTTTCGCATTCTATTGTTCCCTTGGATCTTAATCCTTTGCCTCCTGTGTGGGATTTTAGATTCTGCCATCGGCCGTGGTTGCCGGTGGTTTTTGGTCGTTCTCCTTCGAACGGCACTGCTACTAGAAGCATGCCACTTCGCCGGATTCCTCAACTACTCTTCGGCCTGCCTCTTGCAGCCTCCGGATGCCTTCTTTTCCTTTGGGTACCTTCATTTCCTTTGGACCGTGGAGTGGTCTGGATTCCTCTTCGTTACTTCGGTTACCTTTGCACCCTTCGGGGTCTCTGGTTTCCGCCACGATTGGACCGTCATCGCCGCCAGTGAGCAACCTTCGCAACCGATTTTCACCCAGGATTTCATAATCAAAACCTTGTTGAGGTTTTTGACCTTCGGCCCTTCACTCGTACCAACACTTCTAGTAGCTGGTCTCCTTCGCATCAGGCCATATCCTGCTTCCCCTCTGGACATCCAGAGGTTCAAGGTTTACTTGAAAGTAAGCTCCAGACAACACTGAGTTTCCGTGGACTATGTCAGTCTCAGTCTGGCTCTTACGGCCAAAGCTTCCTTCGCGTAACTCGACCTGGTCTCGCTGAACCCCACGTTTACCAGCCTTCCCCTCGGTCGTCTGCTTCCGGCATCCAGCCTTCGCCGCAGACCTGTGGGCTGCTTTTACCCTCAAATATTTCATCGACCAACGAATGCTCGACAATAGGTCCTTCAGCTCCTTTACAAGCTACAGGTTGCAAAGTAACTGCTCCAGACCCACATGAGGGTCATGCTTTGGACTTTCAACCATTGGAATATGATTCGTCGGCTCATCAGCATTCTTCTTTTGTGAAGAATAAAGCATCTTCGCTCTTGGTTCCGAATTTCGTACCATTGAATGCAGCCCTTTCCCTCAGTATGGCTGTCTTCACCTGATATTTCAGGTGTTTATCTCCTTCGAATTTGATGTTGTTTCTTCGACACTCTGGCAGGATCTAATGCCGGGGGCTTACTGTCTTTCTTTAATACTGCAATTACCACCTTGTCAGCCAATGAGCTTCTGCCCCAGACATGGGGGGGGGGAACCCTTCCCAATGTCACTCGTTATTTGGCGAGTGGAAATCAACGGCTTGGAATTTAGCCTAATCGTCAAATTAAAAGCATGCCAGTAAAAAGGGGTATCTCTGGAACCGTATAAGTTAAACACGAACAGTTTGCGGCATTATGCTCAAATTAATAAGGGCTATATAAGTGGATTTCTGCATTAATACTGGAGTTTAAGATAATTGCACACTTTTGTTAATGCATAAATTAGAGAAACCTTGTATCATACAAAACGTGTTTGGTATGTGGCGAGTAGAAATTGTGAAATGGCTAGTGCTTTGTAAGGTCTACTGGCCAAGTGGCGACTGCTACTAACTAGGTTGACATTCAAAAGGGTTTTTTTTTGGGGGGGGGGGGATCCCACCAATCCTAGCCTTCAAAAGTAAAAGCGGTACTTAACCACAAGAGAGGGTCATCAGCACCAAACCTACTCATCAGTCAGCTTCTCCCCTTTGTCAACCGAAGGAATAATAAATAAATAACTGCAATCTTTCGTCTAAAACATTACACGTCTCCTTCAGACCACAATTCTTATAGCCACCTTCTCTAGTTTTTCCTTCGAAACGAAACAAATGCTCGTACCAACTCATACACACTTAACATCAGTTTATAGTTTAGCTTAACAATAGTAATAATACATGAATGAAACAAAGAATTATAACTCGAAACCAAGACATGATCTAAGTCTCCTGCCTGGCGAGAATTGGATGCCTTCATCATCTTTTGCCATCATTACTCAACAGAAAAGCCAACACAGGAAAGCAAGGAACACATCCTCTCTCCTTGGACAATTAGATGTCTACCGCAATCCTCCGCAATCGCCTTCTTTTATCCTTAGACGTCTCTGGAACTCTTCGCCTACCCTGAATCTTACGATTCCTCTTCTCAGATTTACTATACACAGATATAAAAAAAAAAAAAAAAATTATACAGAATAGAGCCAGACTACAGGAAATAGCAGCTAGAACCGCAACACAGACACAGCTTTACTTCTGAGACCTGTCACTAGCTGTTGCCAGGCGCTATCCCCGCGGTCGGAACGCTTTGGTGGCAAATCCTTCAACGAGTGCCATGTTCGGATAGCTCCTACCATCTGTTCAGTGCTCAACCCTCTCATTTTGGACCACAGTTTGCAGTGACTTTTGTCATGGATAATTCTGCATAACTCACAATGACCTCCGCTCCCACCCAGACGCGTACCCCAGGAATATCCCTGTCCAGCGTTCGTCTCAGGCCAGTTTCACCTGGATCCCCACCAAGTGCCAAAATCACTGCTCGTGTTATTATTGCACTTACCCTTGTTCAGTATACAAGACAAGCTCGAGACACGATTGGGCAAATATAGATGTTCTCCAGGAAAAATCGGGAGTCGTGCAGCACAAGCAGCCTGCAAAAGTCCGTGATTTGCTTGCTTCTCTATTGAATCTACCTGACATATCTTCTCCTTTGCTTGAATCTTCTGCTTCACGGAAACCACATGCACCCTCTTCATCCAGTCTGCCATCCTTCCAAAGTCAGCGAGTGTCTCAAAGCGTTTTGACAGCAGCCTTAGCTACTTCCGCAATGACACCTTCATTCTTGCTTTCTCCTTTGCACACTGACGTACATCAGGAACTCCCAACATGTGCTAGACCTCCATTTCTCTCGCCTTCGGTTGCTGAACTGTGTGCATCGGCATGCCACGGTCTGCAGATTCGTAAGCACCAATTAAACTTACTCCACACAAACATCTCCACCACACTTTCCTTGGCCCGTAAGTTTGTGGTTGAAACAGATGTCCTTCGGGCATTCAACCAAACCGTTACTGAGGATAATTCCAACTTACGAAAATGGATCAAAGATCAACGAAAAATTAAACTTTTCTTTGTCACAGAAAAAGATTAAACGTCTTTCACCATTATCACCAGGCCCATGCCCTTCATGAGGATTGTTTCACTGTTCCTTATCGGCCACCCGCTAGCCTCCAATTCTGTAGCCACAGTTCTCAAAATTCCCTTTGAAAACGCGACAACATCCTCCAGCCGCACTTCAGCTGAGAATGCATCAACTCTGCCTGAATTAACCATGTTTGCTGACTTAGCCAAAAAAAAAAGCAACCTGGCCTTCTGTACTAGCCTCACTTTCATCTGCAAGCTCTCCATTTCGTAGTACTGACAATGCTTTGTTCCCATTATCCATGGCGAGTTAATTGCTCCAATCGCGCCATTGAGAAGTTTCCCTACTCTTCGTGAAGAGCAAAGGTGAATGGGGTTGCAGTAGGTTACCTTATGCTTCCCTACATTCACAAGATTCACATCCTTAGCAAATTTCCTTCAGTCCTGTATCCACAGGGCTTCCGCTACTCATCCTTTACTCCGGTAAGACGACGAAAAGTCATACCTAAACCATTTCATCGACACTATGATGGGATTAACAACTACAGGGTGGTCCACAAAAAACTGACGACCCAACATTTCTTAAAGTCCATCTTTTCTAGTTAGCACCCCTCAGAACCAGGATAGGACAGAAATCAAATTAATGAAACAGGAAGATTTCTGGCCTCTCCTGGTTCTGAGGGGTGCTAACTAGAAAAATTGGACTTAGAAAAGGTTGGGTCGTCAGTTTTTTGTAGACCACCCTGTATTAGCTGAGGGTTGAGAAAATACTTGACTGCCACCAATAACCCATAACTGCCTGAAAAAACTTTCAGACCCTTTTTTTTAGAGTCCATATGGTACTTGGGTCGGATTCGAACCGACATTCTCTTGGTTTGGAGCCGACGATGCTGACCACTGGGCATTGACTGCCCGCTTTGCTCAGGGTCCCCGGGGATCCCTCACAAAGCTCGCGCTGGGACTTAGTTTTTCGCTGTTATACGTTGAAGGCGCACGTTCGTATCTAGGCGGTTATGGGTTAGCTGAGGGTTGAGAAAATACTTGACTGCCACCAATAACTTATAATTTTTACCTTTCGTTAAAGAAACAACACCATCCCTGTCCAGATAAGCCTGCCTTAAGTGACGAGGTCTGCTGCAATGCTAATAAATTGCAGGTATTGTGTATTTCGGTGGCATGTAGAACGTCAAAATGCCAGCTGGTATCCTGGCTAATTTTGGTTTCTATTGCCTAAACGAAAATATACGTTACCAATGCCCATGCCCCGTGCCCTACCTTCCCTCTCTAATCCACCATGACAATTGAGAAATACGAAAGATGAGGAATGGTCCAGCTCCATCTCTTATATATGGGAGGAGTGCGTCGCGTATGCGCACTGCGAAAGGCTGCCGAGCTTGCAAGGCTTAGGCCTATAAACTTCTTCTCTGGGGAGTTGCATTCGAAGAGGGAATGCTAATAAATTGCAGATAATGTAAATTTACGTTTAGGCAATAGAAACCAAAATTAGCCAGAGTACCTGCTGCCATTTTGACGTTTTCAACGTGTCTGGTGGTGTAAGGGTCACTTTTCCCTTTATAATGCTTAAACAATTGTTGCATGGTAATATAAATTGGAGGAATACAGTAAAATCCTCGCCGTGTATATATATGATTGAAGTTCGCTTTCCAGCAAAACTAAAACTACTTATTTCTCTGTTTTAATTCAATATATTTCGACCAAACTTGGTCAGATAGTAGATAGGTATGAAAGGAGGTACCAACTTTTATGCAATTCCGTGCAAGAGTAAAGTAGGGAGCCACATGTAAATTTGAAAACCGTTCACTTGTTGTTGTTGTTCTTGTGTGATACAGTTTCAGAAAAAACTACTGCACCTACCTGAAATCTGAAACATGATCTAAGCCATAAATTTCTCTGGCCTTCATCCTCAGAGAGACCACTTCTTCGATTGGTCAAGCCATTCCGGAGTTAATGGGACCCTGATCGATCATTTTGATTGTTTTACATTGTTTTAACCATGGTAATTAGGGAACAATGCCACTCGGCAAACTCCAGGTCCATTCTTCTTGCACGTGTTATGTCTTTGCTAAACAGTTGATTGCTGAAGGGCAAAATGAAAGAATCCGTGTTTCAGCTAAACGCATGTAGATTTAAACCAAACTAAGCTATGTTGTTAATTAAGCTAATTAGCCAGCTGCGAACCAGCTAATTAGCTGAGTTGAATTGTTTCAAAGTGGCCAGCAACAATAGACTGCATGCACAAACCTTTGTAGTGTGACGCCATAGCCGTAAAAAAAAAAGGTACATGGATTACATACAAAAATGTCAAGTGTGGCGTAAAAGGGGGGTTATATGATTGAAGTTTCACTTTACTTGTTAAAATGTACACAGATAAAATTGATGATTTTTAATTGAAATAATCAAAAGTACAAATGAGAAAATTGCATCTGTTTAAGTGCTGTTGTGCTTTACGAATCATATATTTAAGGCGTGAAGCACAACAGCACTTAAACAGATGCAATTTTCTCAATTGTCTCATTTTCAATTAAACATCAATTTTTATCCGTGTACATTTCAACAAGTTAAGTGAACATTAACTAAAATTTTTAAACTTTAATTAGTACTTACTCCTGTAACTTGTACAGTATGCTCTGCACTGTAGTGTACATGGATTATCGCCTTCGCTGTTGAACCACTGAAATCTTTATTCTTAGTTATTGTTGCGATCAAATACTTCTTTCTGAATAGGCATTTTCGAATGGTACTGCTGCTTGAAAGTAAGCACAAAGAATAATGAGTAAGGGCATGGATTTCCGTAATGCAGTTGGAATTTTATCATATTTTTTTGTGTTGTGTTATGTAAGCCTTCCAAGTTGCCTTCCTTGTAGTTATGTATTACGTAGGCTATGCCTTACATTGCCAATAGATCCTTGGGTTTCCAGTTGCCGTTCGAAAACATAGATTACCTGTGAATTTTTGCATTCTTTTCCTGAAAGATGCTTCTTCGTGGAGATTTAGAAGTTGTCTAGAGCTGGCCAGCCTCTATAAAAGCGGCTAGGCGAGGCCTGCCTGCCTTTTTTTCCCCTCTAGCCACACTTTGCCTTCTTCCGCCTGCTTCGCCGTCTCTCTCCCTCTTCGCCTCTGGCTCAAGACTTCGCCTCCAGTTGGCTGTCTTTGCCATGACAAGAATCCGAACGTCTGGGAAGAACCCTTCACCGAAGATGGTCTCTTCTTTCCGGTCAAGCCCACTCCTCCAAACCCGGAAATCGTGACCGGCCCTTCACCACCGCCTTCGCCACTTTCACCTCCGGACTCGAGGATTTCACCACTGCCGCTATCTTCGCCGGCTTAGCCCAATCATTGCAGTCAACCGTTTCGCACCGGCTCTCGACACGCAACGCAATTCCGAATGACATCCAAGCCATCTTCGTCCAAATCTCTCGCTTCTTTGGCCAACACACCTTTGACCCTCACTTCGCCATCATGCTGTCGCTCCTATGTCTCTATGGACGAAGCCATCAACGACTTTCAGCACAGAGACCGTCGACGTTCAACTCTCCTACTACCAGCTCGGACGTCGCCACCGATCACGGTCAGGCAACCACTTCGCCTCCGACCACTGCCACTTGGCTCCTGTTGTTGGACAAGCTCTGCCGTTCGCTGCTTTGACACCGGTCGATGACCATTGGCCTACTGTAACAAGCATCATGATAATCGCACAAGTCCCGGATTTGGCTTAAACTGTTGCTTTGTTAACTTCTAACTTTCAGCTGTCAGCAGTGAAGTCAAGCCTGTTCATTGCCAAGTCAAGCCACGAAGTCAAGACTGGTCATTATCAACAAATGGTTCTTCATCTGCTTCACACAAAATGATGCTGATTATCAGCTTAGACTCAATCCATTGTCATGTGCGTCTCCCTCAACCCACTTTGCCCTTTGGCACACCTGCCTGCCTCTCATCCCTCTGCTTCTGCCAACTTTCAAGATGAGCTTTCCCACTGCATCAATCTGCTCGTACCACACGTTATTCACAGACTAGGCTCAATCAGTCGTGTGAATGGTCTCCTCATCTCATTCAAATTGGTGCTACCCAAGACCTTCGCCTTGTTTGCAGCTCCTCAATCCGGCCACTGCTTCGCCATCTGCCTTTTTTCTACAATGGCAGACCGCTTCATGCCTTTCATTTACCGCACTTAGCCACCTGCGTTCGAAACCCTGACGATCATCCATGGTCAACTGCTTCGAACCGTCATCTTCAGCCACCTGCAGACTGCAACCCTCTGGACCTCTCCGCCGCCTGCAACTTCCACCTGTTAAACGGACTCCCGTCCTTTGGCCACCTGTTGTCTACAGCCCTACAAGGCTGCTACTCTTCGCCTCGCCACTTGCCATTGAAAGCTCAAATCTTCACTGTACTTCACCACCTGGTTTCTCACTCTCTCTGGATTTTGCATTTCACCGACAGTTGCCTGCTTCCATCGAGATCATTGTCCTTCCATGCCGTCTTTAAAGCTCCTGGCCTCCGCCTCCCTTTTCCACACCTTGCTTATTTGTCATCCATCAGATGACACTCTTGATCATAACCTGCAGTACCGTCCTTTGTCGACCACCGTTCCAACCTACCGCACTTCCTTTCTCACCGGCGGTTCAGCCGCTTCGCTCACTTCGCTTGCGGCGACTCATCACTGACAACTCTCCGAACCCCTCCTTACAGGGTGGTCGCCTTCATCCTTAACTGCCACAGCTTCGCTCACTGCGCCACCTTCTCAACATTCTTCAGCCTCCGATCCTGTTATCACCTGTCCTCGGCTGTTTCCTCTTCCAGCAAGCAACTTTTCCCTTCAACCACCACACCCTTTTTGCCTGTACTGACCATCAAACATCGCGTCATCAGGATCATGCAAACGACACCCCATTCACCACCTTTAATTGGCCATCTTCCCAACAACCGAAAGTGGCGTCGCCATAATCCATATCTACCCTTAGTGTCTGCCTCTGCACTTCCACTGATAGCTTTACTGTCCACCCTGAACCTTTCCAAGGCATTTCATGGGTCATGACAACCAATCCCAGGCTGGAAATCCAGGATCCTCAAATCATCCAGACATTCCTCCACTGTCTCAATCCCATCAGAACACCTCCATCCTTTTTCACCGAGTTGGAAACTTCCTCCCACTTCACTCAACATGGGCCCCGACACACTGTCGAGTCTGCCCTCTCACTGGTTGAACCTCCCATCTGTCACCACTTCTACACCTCCCATAGCCGCAAGATCGAGCCCGACACCACGTCAAAGATGAAACATCCAAGACAAGTAGACTGCCAACAACCGAAATCTTCTATGCGACCAGCCAACCCTCCACGAAATCGAATTTCAATATCACAGCCATCACCATTTCGTCACAGCATGCCTCACTTCGCCTGAGGCGGGAAAAAGCCTCCTCACTTCACGCTTTTTAACAACAACGCTTGACCTTCGGCATCACTTGCAACAGAATGGCAAGAATAGGAGGCGCCAGTTTTCAAGCAATTTTCAACACACGCCACACCGCAAAACTTGCTGCGAGTCTCGCTTAAGTCACGAAGATTTAGAAATTTTCCACTGCACTGGTATTGCATCCAAAAGGAAAAGAACCAACTCTCACTTAACATTCAGGATGAAGCCCAAACCAGCTGGTCTTTTCACCTGAAACTCATCACAACCTCACGGAATTCAATTCACTCAACGGCAACCTAGACTCCATGAGAAATGTTATCCCTGAAGGCAAATGGATGTCAGAACCCCCACACCAATTTCGCAAAGTCTTTTGAGAAGCCACCCAAGCCGAAAAGCAACAACAAAACCCAAGCAAGGACCTCACTTTCCGTACTTTGGTGGTCCGACATCACGATGCTGTCACAATCTGTCCCTCTCCACGAACCTCAACCGGATCTCCACCTCTTCACAGGCGCATCCTTACTGGGATGAGGAGCCCACATTGAAGAACAAGAAGTTTTTAGGATCAGTGGAAAAAAACAACACCATAAAACTCGAACATCTGGGAAGCCCTCAATCTTTTCCACCACCTCATTCCACGGAAGATTGTTCAATTCACACACACCACAAAGACGGTCGCCTACACCCGCAAGGAAGGAGGCACCCACCCTCGCCGATTACACCAAATCATTTCGGAAACCTTGAAATTTCCCAAGTCACCAAACACGAAATCCGGAGTAACAGCAAGGAAATCACCGATTCCTTTTCACGCATTACATCCCAAACAGGGGAATAATCTCTAAAAGAAACTCATCCGCATATCTGTCTTCTCACATGTGGCACCCCAAAGATGGACCTCTTCGCCACAAGGCGCTATGACAAGCTTCCCCAATCCACCAACCCATAATGGACGCCCAAACTTGGGGAGTAGACATCCTGATGTCGCCATGAAAGTACCTTTATGCCAGCTCTTTCTCCTCCCTTCAAGCTATTTCCAACGGTTCTCCAGAAGATCCAAACAACACAAGGAATATCCGCCCTTGTAGCACCAAACTAGCCTTTGGCACTCTTGTTCCCTCAACTTCTGAATCTTCTTTCAACCTCCCAAGAAGTCTGCCAGAACTCCGAGATCTGCTTTCACACACAAAAAAGAAGAAGAGGGACCCTATTCAACCAGCCATTACCTCACTAAACTTACACGGGTGGCTACCGTCATCACAAACTCCTCAAGAAAACTGAAAATGTTCCTCACTGAATAGGCCACAACCAAAGCCGTCAGTGGATCAACCAACAAGATATACGACAATCAGTGGGAACAATGGCTTTATAGAGGTATCGGAAGGCAAAGACAATCCAATCAATCCTCCTGCTCCAGACCTTTGAACTATCCTCAACGTTTTACTCAACCAAGGTCTAAATGATCACCAATCAAAGTTTACAGTTCAACACTAAAATCACTTCTTAAAGCAGCAGGAAACTCTCACCTTCTTGATTACTTTCGCATCACTGTTCTGATCCAATCCTTTGGAACAGAGCACCTCTCAGTACGCCGCTCCTTCCCTGACTGGACCTCTCGGTCGTTTGGACTCTCAACTGAAAGCACCTTACGAACCGCTTCAACACTATGATCTCAACTTCCTGACCAGGAAAACTAATTTCCGCCCAGCTCTTACCACGAGGCAGCAAAGCTTTTCCTATTGATCCCGCGTATTGTCTTTTTCACGAAAACCGCTCAGCAATTCACCACAACCAACAACCACTTTCTGAGCTAAAACCCAAACTCTCTGTGAACCTCACAACCAATAGTCACACCCGCACTGAAGAACATCATTGACAATGAAAATGAGAGGCCACTCCGTTCCAAAACGTGCATAACGTTTTTATATCAAAAGGATAGATTTCTCTCTCTCTCTCTCTCTCTCTTCTCCCCCCCCCCCACCCTGGTTTTCAAGACCACCTTCGGCGAAAATTCAGTGATGTTTACCTTCTGAATTAGGACAGCCATTTTCAACACCTATGAATAAATCGCTAATGACCACCCCAACTTCAACACAAGGGCATCCGCACACCAGCAACTCATCATCCTGGGCATTCCACAACATCGCATTCCCCGGAATCATGAAAGCCGTATCACGGAGAAGCCAATCCGTCTTCACAAGTCACAACTTCAGTGACATGACGAAGCAAGAAAATGGATTGTGCTGTGCTGCGACCCATTGTTGCTGCCAGACGTGTCATCCAACGCCCTCCCTCCCCCCCCCCAAGCACTGTAAACACCTGACGTCTTGAAGCAGATATCCTGAAACTGAACCTAGACGTGTCTCTAACAAAGAACCCCTGCTGGACCTCTACATTTCCAGTCCGCCTCCGTAATCTGACGAAGTCTACTGTGAATGCAAAAATTCACAGGTAATCTATGTTTCCGAAGGCAACTAGAAACAGTATTTTGGGGGGGGGGGGGGGGGGGGGGGGGGGGGGGGGGGGGGGGGGGG
>JAHWFP010256968.1:72238-105432 GCA_023313725.1 Lithobius niger
CCCCCCCCCCCCCCCAAACGACTGGCTAAAAACTGTTTCTATTGCCTGGAGGAAATCTAGACACACGCTAGTTAGGCAACAAACATCACATCAATTCAATTGTCGAGGTTGTAAACCATTGTAGCGCGACGCCATTGCGTCAGTGTCTTATATCTTGAAGCATAGTTGGGCACATTTCTGGTACTTGGGGAAAAATAATAATGCGGTACAAAAGCTTAAATTGCGTCGAAATCAAGAGCAATGACCCACTTGACAAAAATTAACTCGTGTTTGAATGCTAGCTATGCTGCTTTCAATGCAAAAGCTGCCCCTCAATAACGTTGAAAATGTGTTACTAACTAGCTAGCTAGTCCGCTCATCCCCATGTTAAATCCCATAGGGTGATTATTCATCGATTCCGAGATAACGGGAAGGCTTCCAGCTATGAAATTGGACGAATGGGTGCACTACAATACGAACTGCGTACTTTATGGTTTGGAGCGTGGGGGTGTAGCAGGGGTGGCGTGGGAGGGTGCGTAAGTACGAAAATATTGTTATAACCATTGTTAGTATTGTCGGCATCGTCTCTCATTGGACGGCCAAAGTTATGACAATGAGAACGTGTATACTGACGTGAGTGCTTAGACACACACTAGTGTATCATGATAAATCTAAACAACGTTGCAAAGGAATTGTATTCACGTCCAATTCACGAAAAATAAACCAAGTATAAAAACAAAGCAAACTAAGCAAAGCCAAAAACTGGTAAGGAGGCCACCAAGTTGAGAGTGGTTCGGCCCTTCAAAGGAGTGATATCAACACACCAAAACATTCGCCAACTTAATCGCACCAAATAATACTTTGGACGTTAAATGAAAACTTGAACATCGCTACCGAAAGTAGCAATGTTCTAGTTTTCATTTAACCTTCGAATTATTAAGCGGTGCGATTAACTTGGCGAATGTTTTGGTGTGTTGATATCACTCCTTTAAAGGGCCGAACCATTTGGAACTTGGCGGCCCCTTTTACCAGTTTTGGTTTTTGAAGTGATATACATTACCTGTACCCTCCCTACCTCCCCTTTTGAGTCGCCACCTGATGCATTGGGACGGAAAAAAGATGGCTGGCAGGCCTCGTCTTGTATTTTTTGCAAATATTAGAATATGTTTTTTCCCTGTTCGTCCGACCCCTAGTAAAACCCCATACGGATTTTTTTGCAAATCTCACTGAATTAGAAACCTACTTTACGGAAGGAAAACGATACCCTTGTACAACTTGCTTGAGGCTAAAGGAAGATTCTTTTATTTTCTGAAACCCACTTTCATGTTTTAGTTTGATCAACCTAGGCGCTATTTGGGAGTTTGCGGGAGCAAAAGGCTCCGTTGCTCATGGGAATTCAGACCCTGCCTATTTTCCACAGATTAGATTATTTTCCTTTAAGCTGGATAATTTTAGTTCCTTTTTTTTTCACATATTCTCGAATTTATTTGGCATCATGACAAGTAAAAAGAACATTTTGTCAGCCTGCAGCCAGGCCGGCTAAAAATGGTTTTCTTTTTGCCTAAAACATACTTAACCTGATAAATTTAGCATTACATTGTTCCAATGTGATGTTCCCCTGGAGGTTTCTTCCGGTGCGCAGGCGCCTGCTTGCATATCCCACTGCGCATGTGCGGCGCAGTGCTCCCTTATAAAAGCGAGAGCGTGGACTCTTTCGGCATTCATTTTACTCTCAATATGTCAGGCGATGATTCGAGAGGGGTGGTAGCGCGGGAGTTAGTTTAAGTATGTTTTAGGCAAAAAGAAACCATTTTTAGCCGGCCTAACTGTGGGCCGGCAAAATGTTCTTTCTTTATTGCCAAACCTGATAATTTTAGCATTATCAGTTAACCTCGTCAAAAAATGGTGGCGGGCACCGCCTTGACGGGTGCCCCGGGATGCAAGCAGGCTTAGCCCCCAAATTTTTTGTCTGGAAAAGAAAAAATTGCACTTTATTCAGAACATTTTGAGACAGGAATTTGGATCTCTTTCGTAGGAGTTGGTGGTCCTGAAAAGGACCGTTGTTTAAAGGTCTTGCTTCCTTCTGGATGGCTTGCTTCTTTCATGGATGGCTTGCTTCTGCTTTGTTCTGAGTGCTTAAGGGGGCTTGACCACGGTTCTGGCTGCGACGATTGGTCCCAGCCGGTTGTGTCCTGTTTTTCCCTTGGCATGTCCTTCAGGTAGTGGGAGGTGAAGGTTGATTGATGACCCCAGGATGCTGCTGCCAGGATCTCTTTGATCGGGGTGGTATTGTGGTGGGCCCATGATGTGGAGATCGCTCTAACCTCATGTGCCGTCACTGTCATGCTCTTGCTCATGTTTTGTTTTCCTGATCCAACGGGACACCATGGCGGCTGAAGTTGCTTCGGTTTGGGGGTCAACTGGGAGGAAAAGTTCATTTCTGCCTCTGTGGATGTCTTCATGTTGTGTGTGGGCTAGGTAAAAGCGTACTGCTCTGACTGGACAGAGGAGCCGATCTGGTTCGTTGCCTACAGTGTTGGAGAGGGCCGGAAACGTAATTGGTTTTGATGGTTCAGAAGATTTTCGGGTTTTTGCTCAGAAAGATGCTCTTGGGTGCAGCGTCACTGAGGAGAAGTTTGGACCGAAAATGCAGTAGGCTGGGTCTGCTGACAGGGCTTGAATTTCCGAACATCTTAGACTAGCTGCCAGGGTTACAAGGAAAACAGTTTTCCGGGTCATATGATGGAGGGAGCTGTCTTGCATGGGTTCGTAAGGTTCTTCCATTAGGGATTGTAAGACGAGGGATAGGTCCCAGTTGGTTCGGCCTGTCTGGTTGTTGGAAGTTCGTTTTCAAAGGATCGTAGTAATGCCGAGATGCGGTAGTCGTCTAGTAATTCAGTTTTGTTTGCTGCTTTGAAGACCGAGTTAAGGGTGCAGCGGTAGACATGGATTGTTGAGCCCTTTAGTTTGTCGATGTTAAATAAGCCGGTGAAAAATTTCAGGAGGTCGGGCAAAGGGGTGTCGATTGGATTAATGTGTTTTGTGATACACCAATAAATCCATTTGGATCAGTGGCTGTCATACATGCGGTTGGTGGAATCTCTTGTTGCTTTAGAGGCGATGCGTTCGGCTTCCTCTTGGTGAATTCCAGCCTTCTTGGGGAGTTTGACGATAGTAGCCACCCGTGTAAGTTGAGTTTTGCGAGGTTTGGCTGTAGTTTTAATCTTTTCTGTTGTGATAGAAGATCTGGTAGAAGGGGTAGACCTCTTTGGGTTGTCGACTACTAGGCCTAGCAGGAGAGGAAACCAGGCTGCTGATGGCCAGAGAGGAGCTGGGGGAAGCGGTTTGAACGGAAGGAAGAGGTAGGCAAACAGGTTGTGCCAAGGAAACGTCAGGGCGTCTACAGCTATTGCTCCTTCGTCTGGGATTGGGCTGATGTAATGGGGAAGTCTGGCATTGTGCTTCGTGGCGAACAGGTCCACCATCGGGGTGCCCCAGATGCTGAAGAGAGATTCGCAGATGGATTTCTTGAGGCACCATTCACCTGTCGGTGGATTCCGGCGTGAGAGAGAGTCGGCAATCATTTCTGTTGCCTGGAATGTGAAGTGGCAGTAGGGTGATGTTGTTTGGAATGCAAAGGTTGAAAATTTTGGAAGTTACGGTGTGAAGAGATCTTGATTTTGTTCCATCCTCCTTTCTGATATAAGCCAGGGCTGTTGTGTTGTCCGCTTGGACCTGGATCACCTTGTTCTGGATTAGTGGAAGGAAGTGTCGAAGGGCTAGCAGGATTGCTCGGAGCTCGAGGATGTTGATGTGGTCTTTGCAAGATGTTGGCCAAAGACCCGAGACTTCCAGGTTGTTTAGGTGTGCGCCCCAACCGGCTTTGGATGCATCTGTGAAGATGAGGAGATTGGGGGGGTGGTTCGTGGAGGGGAAGTGTCTTCGAGAGGTACGTGACATCGTACCACCATAGGAGTGTTTCGAAGGGGAAGTCGCTGTTGAACGGTCCTGGCTTGTCGGGGTGTTTTTGGTTGATGGACCAGTTGTCTATGCGGTGGTGGTGAAGGGGCCTGGCCATCCATCGACCGTAGGGAACGAGGTTCACCATTGCGTCCCTCTTTCCTATGAGGGAGTTTACTTCCCTGGGAGTGAAGTTGGCATGTTTGCAAAAGAGCCGGATTTGTTGAAGGAGGTCCTTGATTCGTTCCGGTGAGGGCGAAATTCTTGCCATTGTAGGTCGAATGAAGCTCTGAGGAACGTGAAGGTTTGTGCTGGTGAAAGGCGTGACTTTGCATAGTTCACTCCGAAGCCGAGATGGTTTTGTCTCGGTTTAGTTGCAGAACATGGGGGTCCAGGTTGTTGAGGGCCCAGTCGTCTAGATATGCACTGGCTTGGATGTGATGTTGGTGAAGTTTCACCAGGATTGGTTTTAAAATCATTGTGAAAATCCTGGGAGCGGCATTCAATCCAAAGGGAAGACAACGGTATTCGTAAACCTTTTGGTCGTAAATGAAGCGGAAGAGATGGGTGATAGCTGGATGAAGGGGAACGTGAAGGTAGGAGTCTTCCAAGTCGATGGTTACTGTCCAGTCGTTCTGTTTGAACGAAAGGCGTTTGGATTCGAGAGTTTCCATCTTGAGGTGATCATTGAGAATATACTTGTTGAGAGGTTTTATGTTGAAAATCAGACGAGAGCCTCCTGTCTTTTTTGGTCGGGTAAATATGGAGCTGTAAAAGCCCGGACCTGGGTTGTGGCATTCCTTGATTGCTTTCTTGCAAAGGAGTTCTGAGACTTCGAACGAAAAGAAATCTGTGGATGGTGGAGAGAACTTCCACGGAGGGGAGGTTTTTAGAGGCGGTTGAACTTGGAGTGTCTGCCGAGAGCCATGTTTGACGATCGAAAGGACATCCGTGTTGTGGGCCAGTTCTTGCCAGGTTGGGAAGAAGTGGTGGAGTCTTGCGCCGACTGGAAGGCAGGAGGCGTCATTGTTGATTCTTGCGAAAGGAACTCCTGCCCCCTGGTGAGGAGTGACGGCTTTGGCGGTCGGGAGTTGCGGCTCGCTTTTGTTGGTTCCTTTGACCCGAACGGGAGCGAGCAGGGCCGAAAGGGCTGTTGGTTTCTCGACTGAAAGGATATGTTTTGATTCGTGCGGGCCGGGAGCACTGTAGAAGCGGCCTTGTTCCATTTGTCTAGCGGAGGGCGAGGATTGGATTGTCTGTTCTCCTGAAAAGGGCGGATGGACGGAGGATTTTGTTTTTGCGGTTTGGGTTTTCTTGAAATGTCCAAAAGTAGGGCAAGAGTCGGGATGCAGCCACGGAATAGGGTGTCAGACTCGTGAATTGGTTGTTTGTGGAGATGGTGACGAGTGGGAGACGTTGAGGTTGTTAGTGGACGAAAGGGCTATCTCCCAAAGGAGGAGGGTGTTGTTAAAGAGGGCTCTGGTTGCCTGGTTTAAGGAGTGGTAAGTTGCGAAGCTTGCCTTCTGAAAGAGCTGTGAGATTAGAGATGAAAAGTTGCTTATTTCTTCCGGTCTTGCGTCCGCAGAGAGTTTCTCGCACAGGGCGTTGACCGCCGTGTTAAGGACGTCAGCCTGGGAGCTGCCCGAAGGCTTAGTCTGAGACATTTCTCGTTTTCGAATAGAACAAAAGTTGGGATTTTAGCTTTATTAGGGATGGAGAGAGCGGAGCCGAAGTCCATCTTGATTTCACTTCACAGGAATTCGCATTCGGAATAAGCGTCAACATTGTTCAGTTTTGCGGCGCCGTCGCCGAACAGACGAAAGAAGTTGTTTTCACGGCTTGGTCGTGGAGCAGGAGGTTCCTTGTCTAGGATGAGTGGGTCACCCTTGCCGAGGAGGAAGCCTTCATTGTGTAGGAGGCACATCGGAAGGGTTGTTGATTGGCCGAGAAGGTTACGTGGTTTGTCGTTCTTGTCCCGAAGGGCAAAACCGAATCCCGTCTTTAAGCCTCGGTTAATGACAGGTGCGTCCGCATATTGCGATGGTTTAAAAGGAAAACAGTCTGGAACCGTCTCCTCGACAGTCTTGAGAAGTGCTGCAAGAGGTAGCGTCGGGTCTTCGGTCGAGTCGTCCAAGAAGTGAATTCGTCTTTCGGACGGAGGGAAGGACTGGGCCGCTGGCGGTGGTTCCGGCAGCGGAGGGCCTTGCGACATGGGCGGAATGGTGCTTCTTCGTTTCTTCAAAGCGCCTGAAGGAGAAGAAGCGGAACGTTTGTGGCTTTAATGGCTCGAAGTTGAGGCGACCCAATCTTGAGTGCGGGCGTAACGGACAGAAGATGTACATGATGGTGGTGGCATCGGGTTGTCTTTCATCGTACGAACGGCGTTGTGGACGATGTCATGTACTTCGCTGCGCGTGATGCTGCGGCCCCGACGTGAAGAGTTGGATGAGAGATCCAAGGGAGAACTCCGGGCGGGTGAAAGAGCCATAGCAGCCTGACGGAGATTTCTTTGGCTTCCTGGTAATTGTCCTTTGCAAGTTGTAAAATATGACGAAGGGAAGAGAGATTCATGGGTTCGGTAGGAGGAGTCCGTTGACCAGCCTGGAGAGGAGACTCCGAAGGAGCAGTCCCATCACCGAATGCGACCCCGGTGAAAGGCGCAGGGATGATCGGGCTCGTGGCGGCGAGGTCTAGAGCGGAGACCCAGCGGTCGCCAAGAGCGAAGGGAGCAAGAGCACGAGGGAGAGCGGGAGCGGCGGCCATCTTCGGTAATCCAAATTCCGTGCGAAAGGCGGGGAACTTCAGCGCGAGGTGGCGTGGAGACACCTCGGAGGAAAATGAATGCCGAAAGCTTCCACGCTCTCGCTTTTATAAGGGAGGATTGCGCCGCACATGCGCAGTGGAATATGCAAGCAGGCGCCTGCGCACCGGAAGAAACCTCCAGGGAAAACATCACATTGGAACAATGTAATGCTAAAATTATCAGGTTAATATGTTTTGGCGATAAAGAAATACATTTTTATTTTGGGATTATGCAACTTCTTGTAATTTGGGCTTAATTATAGTATTGTATTTTTGAAGTGGGCTGGGGCAATTGCCCCTTTGTAAATCCGACCCTAGTTCCCTAGCTTGTAGGGTACTTCCTTGCAAAGTGCCAAGCAAGTTTCAAAAGTCGGTCTTCAACCCAATTTGACTATAGTATGAAAATTACTTTTGCTTATAGCTCAAGATTAACTTTTCTGTATGCCAGTTGAAAATATATATTACGTATAAATTTTGCATTCTTTTCCAGAGTGCTGTCGTTCCCTGGAGGTTTTTTTTTTGTTGTGCAGATCCAGTCAGCTTGGCAACCAAAGTGCGCATGCGCACCCTTTTAATACGAGCTCCCATAACGAAGGGCCTGCATCTATTTTCCTCTAGCGCTCCACTAAAGTGGTCGTGCTTTCGTTTTTCCCTATTCTGCTTTCGGTCTTTTTTTTTTTTTTACCTATTCTGTTTTCGGTTTTTTTACCAGCCGCCTCTCCACTTATTTTGTACGCTCTTTCGTTCGACACCCTGCATTGGATTTTCACCGAAGGGCCTGCTGCTTCAAAGACACTCACATTGCTGCCAACTCTTTCGGGTGTGCCATCGACCATTTCCCGCCTGAAGACTCTTTCATTCCGTGACAAGATCCATGAAAACACCAGGGGAACCGACATTAAGTTGCCTCTCCCTGTTCCTCCTTCTGCTTTGTCTTCGTTTTCTTTAGCTATTTCGGGGATCTGTCTTCGGCCCCTGCCCACCGTTTGCCTCCTCTGTCTCTTCATTCCCCCGGGCCGATCATTGGCTATGTCCTTTGTCCTGCGGAATGCCCTGGCTCGACGCTGTTGTAGATTCGACATCCAAGACAGGCTCTGGTCATCGACACTCTCCGTTCTTTTGGCTCGGGTGCCATGCCGCTCACTATATATGCCGCGTTCCATCCATTCTTCCGCTTCACGTTCAGCGTCGTTTCACACACTTCTGGATGGTGATTTTCACACATGGGTTGTTGATCTGTTTGCCTCAATATGTGCCTCCTGCTAAAGCATGGCATCACCGCCTGGTTTCCCGTCTTTGGCGGCTCACGGCTCCACCCCGTGTCGTCGGTACGCCCACCTTTCTCCTGCCCCTGCAATTCGCCCTTGGTCTCCACCTGACTCCACCCTCTATTGGGATCGTCGCTCATCACGTGCCCATCATATTCGGATCCTTGGCTGGCTCGGGCCTGCTGCTTACACTTTGACCTTGGAATCTCTTCGCTGAAGATCGCCGTCCTCGCTCTTCGTGGCTGCGCCTTTGCTGCTGTCTTCCTTCGGCACCTAGATGTGATAATTCGTTGGCTCTTTCGGACGTCCCACCCTTCCTGCACTTTGGTTGTCTGCTTCATGGCCGCTTTCTTGCTTCTGTTGCTCACCCTCATCTTCTCACGGCGAGCTGAACCTCCTTTCTGTCAATATGGAGGCCTATGCCATTCTTCGATGCTTCTTTTGGGATAATGACGTTGTCCACGCCTTCTGGCTGTCTGTCCCCCTCCTCCCGATCTAACAAGCTGTTCATCTCGATTCCGCATGTTAACGCCAGGTGTCACTATATCTCTTTCCACCCATCCCTTCGACATTGGTTTGCCGATGCGGACCTCCAGTCTCTTCTTTCGATTCTCCTCTGCATGACCGCTTGGTGCCCTCTTCGTTTTCTGACGCTGACCTTGCTCGCTGCTTTGCCTCTTCGGTCCCGACCTCCTTTCGGGTTTCCTTCGTCAGCACAGAAGTCTGTCAACTGTCTCTTGTTTCCTGCCGACCGACAATCGTTGATTCTCCTTCTTTCGTCTGTATGGCGACGGCTCCCCACGACCCTCGATCCCACAATGCCCTGCTCCTCGTTTGGCAGGAAAGCTATCTTCTCACTTTGTTTGTCGCCATCTCTCACCGTGCCCGTTTTGTTTCTTCTTGCTGATTTCATCGGATTTTTGTCATTCCCATAACGCCTTTGAAACATCGGGGTTGACATTCAACAGCCGTAGTCTTACTTTTGAGTGATTTATCAACCATTTATCCTCCGGAACCTGACACTTGCACATGCACGGGTGTTGTATCAAGCAAACGGCGCTATGACCCTCATCCTTCCTGTCAATACCACAGAATTTGCAATTATTTTACCAAGCCGTGCTCCATCTTGCCGCAAAGATTGGGCAATCATCACAATGAACCATCCGGAATCCTCTGTTCGCAAATGTCTGCGGTCTGCCGAAAAACTCCTGGACAAACAAACTGCTTTACAGGTGGCTCATCCAACCCTTGGCAACCCTGTTTCAATGTCGTCGCTTTGGCCTTCACCCATCAGTTTAGCTCACTGCAATTCATCACCGATTCCCTCGTCATCACCCTTCCTTTCAAGACCGATCTACCAACACAAAACTCTACACCTAGTATTTCATTCATTATTTGCCTGCCACTGCCGTTCTTCAGGCCTCAACCCTGTGTGTGCCATCTGCGGATGCAGATCCTGTGCTCAACACAAACCCTGCTCTTTAGGCTCTTCAGATGGAGCTGCTTCGTGTCAAGGAAACTTGCACCAAGTGAAGTTATACCCGGTATGGGTTAGGGCTACCCCCTCAGGGGAATCTCTTTGCAAGTGCCATCGCTCCCATCTGTCATCCAACTTTCTTCCAAGCGTTGTAGTAGCATCCGGTCCGGTGATAGTCCTCATCTTGGGTCATCTGACCTGCCGTCTGCCTTTCCTCAACCCGGGACTCCTCCTTCAGGGCCTCGTGCTTGTCCGTCTCGGCCTCTCGTCAGCGACAGTGACATCGAATTCGATTCTACGTCAGCAGCGGCCGGGCATCAGGTCCACTCTCATGCCAGGTCCACTCTCTGTCCTTTCGCCTGTCACTCATTTCACTGAGGAATGCCAGGATGATGAGGATCCTTCTGGCTCCCGGTATCCAACCTTCTTATAACAGTTGAAGATATAAGAACCCGTCAAGAGCAGAGGGCTGTCCACCGGCTTTGGCTTCAGTGACTAGATTACACAACGTCGTTCTGTGTTGGGCCAGTCACTACACTTCATAAAACGGGGGACACCGCTTCGGCAAAGGTGATCCTCTCTAACTTGACAGGGATGCTCCTCCGCCTTGATCCGGCCGCGAATCTTGGTTCTTTCGGCCTTTCGGTGATGGTTCAGCTAATCCAAGGCATTTTGACACGTATCCTCAATCGGACTTCATAACCGCTGAGGCGAAGATGGATTCGGGACAGCATTGTTGATCGCAAAGAAAGTTTTGGTCCCCTCGGCTGTCCTTCGGGATAACGACAAAATTTTGCTACTGGGACTACGGGCTGCTTCGCAGGCCAGCATACTCACTGCCTCTAACACATTATGTGAAAAGCTGTCATCTGAAGTTAACAGTCTTGGAATCCAGCACCTGTCCTTCCTCATAAACCAGGTGTTTAAGAAAGGCTCTTTGGCACCTTTCATGTCATGAATTGGTTCACTAATCTGGTATCTTTTCACCTCAACACTTCTCATTCGTGACGTTTCTCTTGAATCAGGTCCCAACCTCAATGATTTTGCACGACATGCGCTCCGCAATCAGCCAATCTACATATCTGACACTCTCTTTCGCGGGTTCATTCCTAAGCTCGCACCACATCTGGACTTTGCTTGAAACCAAAGGAAGCAAAGCCGAAACAGCAATTAAGCCTTTTGCTAGGACTCGGAGGCCCTTTCGTCAGGGCGGTAAGGACGGCTGGCTTCGACAATGGAATGATTTCAGCAGCTACGATGACCCCAACAGACCACTTAATGATACCCAGTCCTTTTGGGGACTGTCATCCTATCGGGGGAAGGGACAATATAACAACCGTAGCACTACCCCTGACCGGCGCTCTACAAAAGCCTCTCACTAACCTTTGACGACCAATTCATTTCATCTCTTCCAGTTGGCCACCTTCATTATTTCCTACCAGCTTGGCGACAGTTAACGTCCAGCCCGCAGGTTCTTTCCATCATCAGTCATAGCTTTCGTTTGATTTTCACCAGCAGACCTGCACTGGTGACTCCATTGACCTGGGACTTTGTTGGATACAGAAAAGTATTCCTAAGGCCCACTGTGGTAGTAGCCAGCAGTGGCCAATAGTTCAGTGCCAGGATGTTGAACATCTGCGCATGGGCAGATGTTCACAACCAGAGTTTTTGAACCTGTTGCTAAGGAAGTGTCGGCGCCTTCTCTTCGGTGCCGTCCCTTCGGCGCCTTTCGTTCGGTGTCAGACCTTCCCTTCACAAGCCTGTGGATTACATAGGAAGGATGCCCGCCCGCCCCCTCTGCTTTGTCCCTTCGCCGGCCCAAACAATCTCCTTCGGCCCACCCTTCGTCGTTGATTGCCAACGCCTTGTACGAGAGACTCTCCCTCGTGCTCTTGTTCCTTTCGCTATTGCCGACCGCTGGATCTCTGCTTTTGACCTCGCCACCTCAGAGCCGATCACCCCTGCGCCCTTCACCGACGCTCCCTTCAGCCACGATAACGCCCCTTCAGAGTTTCCCCTTCAGACCGGCCAACGCACCCCACCGGTCGAACCCATGGATCTCTCTTCCCTTCGTCATTACTTACAACTTACGAAGGACAATTACCGTGAAGCTAGGAGAAATCTCCGTCGAGCCACAGCTCTTTCACCTGCCTGGAATTCTCCGTTGAACCTCTCGTCAAACTCTTCACGCCCAGGCCATAGTGTCACACGTAGCGAGGTACATAACACCGCCCTTAACGCCGTCAGCACGATGGAAGACAATTCAATGCCACTGCCATCGTGTACATATTCTACCCATCATGCCTCGCACTGAAGATTGGGCCGCCAACGATGCGCTCCTTCCCCTTCGGGTATTTTGAAGAAACGAAGGACCTCCTTACCACCTGCTACTTAAGGCCCTTCGCTGCCGTCACCGCCCTCAACATCGGCCGCCAAGACAGTCCCTTCATCCCACACTGCTGCTCGTCTCATTCGTGGCTTTAAAACCACGATTTGAGTGAAGAGTCAAGTTGAAAGCCATCTGCTCGTCTCATTCGTGGCCAGAAACCACGTTTGAGTGAACCAAGAGGGAATCCGTTTACACCTCTTTCTGCTTGTCTCGACCATGGCTGACCCTACGTCTCAAGTGAGAATCAAGACGTCATTTGCTGCCCACACTGCTGCTCGTCTCATTCGTGGTTTTAAAACCACGATTTGAGTGAAGAGTCAAATTAAAAACCATCTGCTTGTCTCATTTGTGGCCAGAACCCACGTTTGAGTGAACCAAGACGGAAATCGTTTGCACCTCTTCCTGCTTGTCTCGACCGTGGCTGACCCCACATCTCGAGCGTGAATCAAGTCATCAGTTGCTGCCCACAATGCTGCACGTCTCATTCGACGTGGCTTTAACCCACAATTTGAGTGAAGAGTCAAGTCGGAAGCCACCTACTTTTCCTACTATTTAACTGGACCATAACTGTTCCCACGTCTCAAAGTGGAATTCAAATCACCAGCTGCTGTCCAAACTGCTGCTCGTCTCAGCATGGCCAAAACAAAATAACAAAATAAAACAAAAAAACAAAATAAAACCCTCGCACTGAATGAAGAGTCAGGTCGGAAGACGTCTCGACCTCTTGCTGCTGGTTCGACCGTGGCTAACCCCATGTTTCAAACGAAAGTCAAGTCCACAGTTACCGTCCACACTAGTGGCCTCCTCATTCGTGATTAAACTCACGTATTGAGGTAAATATCACACCAGAAACCAACGACATCGCTTGCTGCTTGTCTCGCCCATGAACACCCCACGTCTCGAGTGGAAATCAAGACAACAATTGCTGCTCACACTGGTGCTCGTCTCATCCGTGGCTATACCCACGTTTTGAGGGAAGAACCAAGTGAGAAACGGGAACAAGCGGCTACAGCGACTACCTAGTGGCATCCAATCTTCTGTACAGTTCTGCCACTACCAATGGTGACGCACACTTCTCTACCATGCATTGCAACGTGACTAGACTCAAGCCTCGTGCAAAACGGACAACAACAACCGTCCACACTGATGTTCGTCTCATCCAAAACAATCGTCCTTTTTCACTGCGAAAAATCCAATAAACTTAACATAACAGCCTCAAAGAAGCTGCTGAATAACCACCTCTGTGGTCCAACCACACATGTGCATACGCGACACTCCCTATACGAATGACGACTACGTGAGCCTGCCATCTCTTGGTTTTCAAGCTGCCGCCCGGACGGCCACTCATCTCTGCCGGTTCTTCTCCTTCATCCGAAAATATCGTGGGCCCCTTCCAGGGACCAATCCACCTTTCATTAGTCCAGGCTAGTGTTTCACCCCTGCCTTTCGGTAGGAATCATAGCTTCCCATCAAGTTCATCGGGAACACAAAATTACTACGCCAGAAAGAAAGATCCTTTCAGCCGAGAAACCTACAGCCCTTTCGGTGTAACTCCACTCACGACCGCCGAAGCCGCCACTCCTTGCCAAGGGACAGGAGCACCTTTAACAAGACCAACAATGACGCCTCCCGCCTTTTCTGGCCTCCGGTCGGCACAAGACTGCCACCTTTTCCCGACCTGGCATGAACTGACCCACAACACAGACGTCCTTTCGGCTATCATACTTGACTTTCAGCCGACACTCCTTAAACCCCCCTCCGTGGAAGTTCTCTCCACCAATCACAAAAATCCCTTTCATTCGGAGTCTCGGAACCCCTTCACAACCAACACCATGGTCCCATTCCAGATGCCTCCCGGGATCACTACACAAAACTAGCTTCTCTCGGAGATCCGCCCGTTAAGTCCGGAACTGCTGATACCCTGGCCCATCAACCCACAGGTTGTTTCCAGCCGAGCTCTTCCGTTCACGCCTTCCCTGCGTAGCCGATACACCACGGTTCCATTCCACCCCACGAATTGAGCCTCCTTCGGCGACTAGCCCTTTGGCTGACGGTACCCTTCAATCATCCAACTCCTTCGGCCATTTGGCTCCGAGGAAAGCCCAATGCCTCGGCTCACACCAACACAAGTTTTCCTCACAAGACCCTAAAACTTCTTCAGCAAATATCCTCAGAGAAGAACCAGATCGACATAACACAAACTCAAACAAAATCTGACGAGTAAAAAGGAACCAACTTCTTCCTCTCACTGACTCGAAACCTGACGAAATCTCCGCAACAATGGGACAACACAGGAGTTGAATGACCAACACAGTAACTCATAACAATCGAGGCAATCTCCTATCGTTTACCCACGACAAAGCCCTCCGACCGAAGTGATCCTCACACCGTCATCTTGAGGGAACCCATCGGCCTCCACCTCACACACCCTGAGGGCAATGTCGAGAAAGAAAACGGACTACACTGGCTGGGACCCATTGTTGCAGCCTGTACCGTAGTCAATCCCCCTTAAGCACTCAGAACGAAGCAGAAGCAAGCCAACCACGCTGGAAGCTAACCATTCATGACAGAAGCAAGCCAACCGGAGATGAGGGCAAGAGACCAGACTTCGAGGTTCATCACCTGTTCTGAACAAAGTGCGAAGCTTTCAACAACTTTTTGGGGAGCAGCCTGCTTGCATCCCGGGGCGCCCATCAAGGCGGTGTCCGCCACCAATTTTGACGAGGTCAACTGATAATGCTAAAATAATCAGGTTAATATGTTTTGGCAATAAAGAAAGAACATTTTGCCGGCCCTCAGTCAGGCCGGCTAAAAATGGTTTCATTTTGCCTAAAACATACTTCACCTAACTCCCACCCTACCTTCCTTCTCTTGTCACCGCCTGACACATTAAGAGTAAAATGAATGCCGAAAGCGTCCACGCTCTCGCTTTTATAAGGGAGGACTGTGCCGCGCATGCGCAGTGGGATATGCAAGCAGGCGTCTGCGCACCGAAAGAAACCTCCAGTGGAACATCACATTCGAGGAATGTAATGCTAAAATTATCAGGTTAGGTATGTTTTAGGCAAAAAGAAACCATTTCTAGCCGGCCTGGCTAGGGGCCAGCAAAATGTTCCGTTTTTTTGCTTCTAGCGCCTAAACCGTTCATCCGATAGTAGATAAACTGGTTGTCAATTATGTTTAGAAAAAAAAATTTTTTCAGAAAAGGTTTGCTTCATAGTTCTCATAAAATTAACCTTTCTTCCGAAATTCGTCATTTATGTTCTATTAGGCCATTTATGATATTATAGGACAACCTCGCATATGTGTATTATAATTCCTAACTTTAACCAGCTGCAATGTTAGTTCTAATTAAGATCCACTAACATAATTGGGCTTAAATGAAAGAAAGGTGGAGATGTTTATTTTCCAACAAGGGTAATCAAAAAGATTTATTTTAATTAAAAGCTAAGCTTCGGTAGTTAACCTACATTGTAGCGCTTTGATTTTTGTATAGTTTTACAATAGGTTCCATCTTTAAACTGCTACAGTAGTCGTTCTAAATTAGATAAATGAATGTAATTAGACTTAACTTAAAGATGAAGATGTACATGTTCCAACGAGGTAATTAAATCTAATTATTTTAATTAGGAGGTTAGCTACGGTAGTTTAACAACGTTGTAGCGCTTTAATTTTTGCATCGCTTTACAATAAGTTCCACCTTTAAACAGCTGCAGTATTCGTTATAAATTAGACAAATGGATGTAATTAGGCTTAAATGAACGATGAAGATGTATGTTTTCCAACAAGGGTAATTAAAATTATTTATTTTATTTAGGAGCTAAACTACGTCAGTTTATCTACATTAAAGCGCATTGATTTTTAGGTTGTTTTACGACAAGGTCCATCTTTAAACTGCTGCAGTGGCCTTTCTTATTCAGATAAATGGATATGATTAGAGTTAGGTGAACGATGAAGATATACTATATTTTCCAACAAGGGTAATTTAAAGTATTTATATTAATTAGAAGCTAAGCTACGACCGTTTTTCTACATTGTAGCTCTGTGCTTTTGCGTCATTTTTACCACAAGTTCCACTTTTAAACTACTGCAGTACCTGTTCTAATTCTGATAGATAGATGTAATTAGATTCAGATTCAGATGAAAGATGAAGATATATACATCTTCCTTTTTCATTTCAGCCTAATCGCATCCATGTATCTGAATTAGAACAGCTACTGCAGCAGTTTAAAGATGGATCTTGTCGTAAAACAACGCAAAAATTAAAGTGCTACAACGTAGATAAACTGTCGTAGCTTAGCTTCTGAATAAAATACATCATTTTAAATACTCTTATTGAAAAATATATATCTTCATCTTTGATCTAAGCCCAATCGCATCCATTTATCTTAATTAAAACCGCTACTGCAGCAGTTTAAAGATAAAACTTGTTGTTAAATGACACATAAATCAAAGTGATACAACGTAGATGAACTTTATAGCTTAGTTCCTAATTAAAGTAAACCGTTTTAATTACCCTTGTTGGAAAATATGCACCTTCATCTTTCATTTAAGCCTAATCACATCCATTTGTCTAATTTAGAACGACTACTACAGTACTTTAAACATGGAACTTATCTTAAAACGATGCAGAAAGCAAAGCGCTACAACATAGATAAACTGCAGTAGCTTAGCTTCTAATTAAAATAAACCGTTTTATTACCCTTGTTAGAAAATATACATCTTCACATTTCATTTAAGCCCAATTATGTTAGTAGATATAAATTAGAACTAACATTGCAGAAATTTAAAGTAACTAATTATAACACGCGCATACGCTGTAGTATCTATAGCATACGTTAATGGCCTAATAGAACTTAAATGACGAATTTCGGCCAGAAGAGTTAATTTTACGAAAAATATGAATAGAACCTTTTCTGAAAGAAATTTTATTCTAAACATAATTGGTAACCAGTTTGTCTTCGATCGGATGAACGGTTTAGGCGCTAGAAGCAAAAGAAAACTGTTTTTTTTTGGTAGCCATTTGTCGACGCCATCTTGATTTCCGGGTTGGAAGGATGAATTCGACTTGGCACCGGGCAGATTCGAATTCAGCATGCTCAAATTAGGTTAAAATCACCCAGTGCTAAATGTCTCAACATTTGCCATGGTACTCATTTTAGAGCGCCTTTTCTGGGAAAAGTCGTCTTGTCTATGTGCTGCGAAGATGTCATATTGGAAAAGCAACCGTAGCACATTTGCTTTTCGTTTTTTCATAAAAAGTCATTCTATAGAAGCTGTCCTAAATTCAATATTCTACAACTTAGCTACACATTGTGTTTTAGATCATATTGATATTTATGGAGATAACCATTTTTGGTGGTCATTTTGAAGACGCCATTTTGAATTGCTCACACCCACATCGAAATTGACCGTGGCTCTGCTTCTTAAATCAGTCCACAATACCTAAGGAGTGTCTGTGCCAAGTGGTTTGCTTCTAGAATAAAATGCAAAGTTCACTCTAATTTGAGGACTTAACCCCCGGACTAATGCACCCAAATACAGAAATTCGCGTAACCTAAACTTAGCCTACACCAAAATGACCAGTGCGGAACAAATACGCCAGCAAACCACAAAATCGCCAAATCTCCAATTCACAAAAGTAAAGTGCTGTAATCCAGTGGGTCGTCGAAATGTTTCACTGCCACAATTTACTGAATCCAGCACAGGACGTGCATTGATCGCCACACACCAGCACAAGTGCTTAACTTGCCAATCTATCTACTTTTACTATGCACCTGCTTCGACACGTACTCCTGTTCAGTATTCTATAGACATGTGCTGTAGAAGTATGTCAACCACTGTGTACAAGTGTTGTTGTAGACATTGAAGTCCACTGTCATGTTCACCACCGCTGTTCACCACCGTTGGCAAAAGTCCTAACAATAACAAAAAAATGCCATGCTGTGGAGGGCAAACGGTTCGATTGTTGTAAATAGTTGCGACACGATCCCAGATACCGAATTTCGTTGGTCTATGACAGTTCTGTTGGAAACTAGAAGGTTTCAAAGTTTTACGTTTCCCTACCAAGAATACTACAGTCACATTAAAATAGTATTCAAAAGGTCCCAGGCCTTGTTCATACCTACGTTTTAAAAGCTATAAAACTTGAAAATCGGTTCATTGGCGACCTTTCATTGAATAAGTTTGGAATAATATAAGACATGATACATGTCTTATAGTGTTCCAAACTTATTCAATGAAATTTCATCCTGTTTAAAGAAAGATTACCTGGATCGCTAATAAAATGAGAAAACATTTCAATAACTGGACATAGCGAATATCTAACTGATTCATTGTTCGTTTTAATGAACGGTTTATTCTTTGTGCAAATTTTTACAGCTAAACGATGACACAATTTAGAGTTTTAACATAGTCTTTTATAACCAAGTGAACTACTAACTATAGGAATGTGTTAACTTCATCAGAAACGGTGTCCTGTATATTCATGTCTTCTACCTTCAGTGCACATACGAACTCTAGTAGCGTCATGTTCTCTTCTTCACTCAATATAATTATTGTCATTATTGTTACCAAGAGTTTATAGGGTTGGGGAGGAGAATTTGTAACTTCAAAAAGTCCCAATTGAAAAGTGTTATATTCATTCCTATTAGTTCCGTCCGAGTTCCTACAAATTCTTGGTATTACTAGAAGCTGCCCGTCTAAAGACCGGTGAATTTAGGTCTAACGGTAGTAAGGATCTAATACTTACCAGCCTTTTACTGACAAAGTTTTACACCTAGACCATTACTACCAAAGCTTGTCTGTGTTCCTTCTAGATTTTGATTTTTAGACCCTTACTCTTAACATATAACATTCCGTTTCTATTTAGTAATATAGTAAAAAAAAAAATTCCACTTTTCCTTAATAGTAGGCTCGGCTTAATAGTACGCCCGGCTAGTAAACGGGATGTCCTGGGTTCGAGTCCCAGTCGGGGCAGTTGTCCTTTCTTTCTTTCTCAGACTAATGTATTGTGTTTCCTCACAAGGCCAGTCTTTAATGCAGACTGATTGCTTCGTTTACCCTTTACCTTGTGATTTCTTTCTTTATTTACTACTTGCATTTTTTCTGGTGTGGAGGCCAAGAAGCAATGTTGCTTTCCCTCCTTGTATGTATGTTTGTGATCTCTAGGTCACCACTGAGAAAGATTGAACAGCTACTTAGCTCGGCTGGAGCCTGTAGCCAGTACCCGCCCCGGTAGCGCAGTGGTTAGAGCTCCCGGCTAGTAAACGGGAAGTCCTGGGTTCGAGTCCCAGTCGGGGCAGTTGTCTTTTCTTTCTTTCTCAGACTAGTATATTGTGTTTCCGCACAAGGCCAGTCTTTAATGTTGACTGCTTGCTTCGTTAACCCTTTACCTTGTGATTTCTTTTTTTTATTTAATATAGTAGCGCTCGCGCACCCCCTCAGTCAATGTTTTGTACTGGTCAAACAAACAAAAAATGTCTGCCCCTACCCAGCTTAAATGAAGGATTTTTCATTGATACGGGATTGGAAACAGGAAAAATATTTATCCTTCTAGGCTGGGTCTCGTCCAATGCTGCTTATCAAGGGGTAGAAGTTCATATTTTAGTCCTACAAATTTGATTCTGTAAATTTGACATCATTTCTACGAGTTTGGAATACCAATTTCTCAGAATACTGACCTCACGGTTTATTTCTGCAAAAATGACATTTTTTTCTGCGAAAATAGATTCCGGCGAAATTGGAGGTTACTGGTCTAATGGACCCTGATTATTCCGTATATATGGACGGGATCTACGCTTTTGTTAACGGGATAGGGGAGGGGGAGGTGTGACCAAGGAGGTTTTTCACAAAAATTTTATATCGAAATGTATTATTTACACTGTACTAAATGAACTTACCTCCCGACTGCTTTATTAAACTTTAAAAAGCGGTCGGGAGGTAAATTCACAGTAGTTGGGTTTTTTATTGTGACGTATACAAAAGTAAAATATTTAGAGCTTTTTAAGCCCACTATCGTACACAGAATATCTACAAGATGAAGGAAAAAGTAAATACACATGCCGTAAGCTTTGTAAGGGGGCCCCGGGTATATTTAGCGACCAGCAACATCTCTGTGGTCAGCGCCCTCGTCTCCCACCAAATGTGCACGGGTTCAAATCTCGCGACTCACCTCTAAAAAAAAATAATGAATTAATTCGGGCATGAAAAGCTTAAGGTGCGGTTTAATCTACAATCTACGTTTCTACTTGCCGATTACGAAAATTTCTACTTACCTGTAAATTTAATTGCATTCAGTTCCTGGAATGCTCCTTATTACACTTGAGGTTTTTCGCTCGTCACCATGCGCAGCCCTCCTATAACAGCAGACGGCCCGAGCGTGGTAGCCGTCTCTTTTCCTCAAGCTCGCGGCGAAGATGCATCGCTCCTACCCTTCAAGCCTTATCTTTCCCCTCTTGAATGCGCCTCAAGATGAAGCCTTTTCTCCGCATCTCCCTCTACCTCGTCAGCTCCTTTCAAAACCATTGCCTCACGTAAGAAGATCCTCCTGAAGCCTTCGTGAAAGTCCAAGATGGCGTCATATCATCTCTCGTTTGTAGCTTTAGCGAAAGTCCATGATGAAGTCGCAGTTTCTCTCGCCAGAATCTTTCGCGAAAGTCCAAGATGGCATCGTACCATCTCTCGGCTGAAGCTTTAGCGAAAGTCCAAGATGGCGTTGTATCATCTGTTGCCTGTAGCTTTCACGAAAGTCCAAGATGGCGTCGCATCATCTCTCGCCAGAATCTTCACTAAGCTTGACACCTCCTAGATGGCGCCCCATCATTTTCTTTCTCCAGTCAAAGAAAAAAAAATGATCTTCTCTCGCCACTACACATCGACAAACAAGCTGCATTCCTGCGACCCTCGTAGCCCACAGAAGGTTCTGCTTAGCTTCTGGCACCGACTGAATTCAATGACCAACAGCGTCCGACACCCGCTACATTGGCCCGTTGTTTTTCACCTGCCATAGCGGCTACTGACGCCCTCATTCCTCGACGACTTCAGCAGCTCACCAACCGCTTTAACGGCATTGCGAGCCCTCGCCCGTGACCACCCACAACCTTGCCTACTGTCAGATTTTGGTTTCTGAAGAGCCAACCATCATTTCCTTCCGACCACAAAGGCCTCCCGGTTCTTTCCTTTGCAGGAACCGTCCTGCCAACTCATCCTCGGCCGGCCTCCTTGCCATAGCATCCGGCATGAGACAACCGCCCACTTTCTCCGCAGCATGTGCACGTCAAGAAAAAGCCCCACCCTTAAGATCATCATATCACGTCAAAATCTAGCATCTGGCCTCAATTCCTCAGTGGATTTATGCCACTTAAGAGGTCCCTCGTCCAGCCTATCTTTAGCGAAAGTCCCTCGTCGAAGAGACCGATCGCCTGATCCTCTGGCCCTGAAGAGCTCTCAAGAAGCTTTGTCGAAAGCCTCTCACACTAAGAAGTTTCATCGAAAGCCTGTCACCCCACGTACCTTCGTTAAAAGTCTCTGGACTATAGAGCTTTCATCGCAAGCCCACCGTCTCGAAAACCTTCGTCGAAAGCCTCTCGCACTGAAGAACTTTCGTCAAAAGCCTGTCACCTCCTGAACCTTCGTCGAAAGCCTCTCGCCCTGAAGATCTTCATCAAAAGATTCTCACCAGAAGAGCTCACGCCGAGGCTTAGTGCTCTTATATCTCTCGTCGAAAGTCTCTCATCCCGAAGATCTTTCGTCGAAAGTCTCTCGCTCTGAAGACCACTCACCATTGTTCACGTCAATCATCGCTCATCGAAAGCATCGAAAATCTGTCACCTTTGTGATCTCTCATCAAAAGTCTGTGGATCCGCTGCACTTCACCCATCATCGGCCACAGCTTCCTCATTGACGCCATCAACTCTGTCTGGAGCTCGAGCCAATCAACACCATCCTGACACGTTGAATTGATGTTATCGTTGTCTGCAGTTGTCTCTTGGAGCTTCTCATCATGTCATCAGACAGCTGATCCTCACCACCACTCCCTGGCTTCCAATCCTTCCTGGAAGAAGATCTTTCGTCTAAAGGGAATCTTCCGCCTTCAATAAGACATTTAACTCACAAGAAGATATTTCACCTGACAGAAGAGCTTTCACCTGAAAGAAAGTTTTTCACCTGCAGAAAATCTTCGCCTGTGAGAAGATCTCCCAATTACAATGAAATCTCATGACTAAGAATGTCTTTCACCTGAAGGAATCCCCTCGTCAAAACGAAAATCTTCACCTGGAAGAAGGTCAATCGCTCCAACATGAACTTTCACTCGATCAATGTTATGGCGTTTCTCCTCTCAGCTTGCTTCAGCCTCACCCGTCCATGCGACAACCATGCAAGCTTTCCAACCCAACGGGACTGATTTTCCACAACAATGATTTCCACGCACCATGACACAACCTAGGAGTAAGCCTGCTCCACACCAGCTCCGTCAAGCATCGCCATGACAACTGCTTCAAGCTTCCCTGCCCGGCCTGCTCTCACCAGACTGCCACCCGCCGAATGTCGTCAGAAGCTCCATCGGACTGCCAATCAATCGCTGCCGCCATTCTAGCCTCTTGTTACCAACGATTTCATTTGGCTACTGACCCTCCCATGACCATCTGCCATCCCTTCAACTGCCTTCTGTCTTCCACTGACAGGAATCATCTGCTCAATCAACCCTACGACTGGGAGTCGTCTACCTTTGTTGCAGCTCTCTCGAACTTGCATCTTCCTCGACATCCTATAGCCGCCGCCTTCATCCTTCATGGCTTCTGTCCCTCGCCAACAATCGCTCCTGCACTCCCAGGCCTTTGTCATTCTCCGCCAGCGTGGTTCTCACCAGCATTAATCACCAGCCTTATACCTACATTCTTCCGTCGGCTGTACCCTCTCATCCTCTGCATGTGCTCAGCACAACCCCTCTCGCCGCCGCCAACTGCCTCTCAATACACTTTGTTGCAGACTCTTCGGACCTCAGTCATCTTGCACTCATTCAACCCTTTGTTGTCTCGAAGAAACCATCACCGTTCTCTTTGTCGGATATGATCCTTGCCTGACTGTAAATCCGTTATCCACATCCTACGTCTATGGAAATAGTTCGTCTACACAGAAGACCCTTTGCCCACATCCCCTGTCAAATGACTTTTGCCGAAAAATCTCCAGCCAAACGGGACTTCTCCCTTCTCGTATCAGCTGCCCCATGAACTCAACGGTAACCCGACTCCAGCCTTCTGCCCGAAGACGCAACAATCGTGACCCAACCTCTCCTTTGCCACCATGATTTCCTTCATACTCAGTTGCACCGTAACTCTCCACATCACCACCACCTCGGTGATAACACATGACATGGAAAGAAAACAACTATTCAGTCAACAGCCGCTGGATCATCCTCCGTTCTCTTCACGTCGACCCTTTCATCCTTCGGCCATAACCACAGCAACTCGGCATTGACCCACCAATGGAATGCATCAGTGCATGAACTATGTCATCAGGGGTTTATTGCTCAACCATACTTTTGACCCCCGGTACCTCTGTCAACCTCAGCTCATCAACAGCCCCTCGTCTTCAACCATAATAGCCTTCGACCATTGCTCCGTCAACCCACCATCACGAATTCACTAACATGACCATGAATTCAACCGGGAAGGCAGCATAACAACACAGTGTCAACTTTCATCAACACGCCACTAGCCACACACTCTACCTGTCACCAATGCCGACCATTTTCGTGCAGGTGGATAATCCCTCTAATTAAGGCTGTACCGATACCGAGCTGCCGAGCCGATTCTCGGCGAGCAGAGCATGATCGGCAATTTCGGTATACCGAGCAATTACGTCGACTTAACCGAGCCGAACAGCACAGCTCGCGTTTAGTCTTGGCGCGCGATCGTGTGACTACTGGACCTTGAATGCGAGCTTCATTTTGGCGGAATCCAGTCGATGGATACGATTTATGTTCCTGCTGCACGAAGGTTGAAGGACTACCAAAGAATTCAATATATCAACTAAATTTGCAGGTAATCCGTACAGATTAACTACTTTTTTTTTAAGCTTTTTCGGACATTCGCTTTCATCTTACGCTTGATAACCGCAGCAATGCATTATAGTGGAAGGCTCTTTTTTAGGCAAACGTACACATGGTTGCTGGTTTAGTAACACTGGAAGTATTGTTACACCATTACGGTCATCTCTGAAACATGAAGTAAGTTAAGAAACTTACCTTCATCAAGAAAACCTCAGAGTTTTATTGTCACCAGCGCTAATTTTATTGTTTTGAATGGTCAATTGTTAAAACTTTTATTCAACTTAAAAGTAAAGTACCTCATAAGCATATTACTTATTTTGTTATGATAATGGTTGTTAATGCCGGCTATTTGGACATACCAGATATGTCTATACGTCATCAATTACAATGTGCGAATTTAATAGTAGCCTATGGTTGCTGCTACGCCAGGCTGTTTTAGTGAAAAGAATTGTTCTATCTAAAAGCATGTGCTGGTTATAGGGATGCTGCCGTTGTGAAAATTTGCCAGTGGTAAAATAAAATTGGAAAATGTAAAAAATACGAGTGTTGTGTGAAAAATAAGGCAAAATACAGTATTCAAGTAAAAAAACAATCAAATTATCCGTATTCATTTTGGGCCCGGAATGACGTAGGCATGTCTGTTGTTAGAACACTAAAAAAAATTGATTGTTTTTTTTACCAGAATTGCTTTCGCGCTCTTTCGTGAAATAACAGAGAAATTACAATAGTTACTGGAAAAGAAAAAAATTATTAAAGAATTTTGAAACTGGTGTATTATATGAAAACGAAGAAATAGTGATACAAAAATGAAAAGTAGGGATGTGAGAAAAATGAAAAGCAAGTATGTGAAAAAAATGTAAAGCGGGTATGTGAAAAATGTGGGAAAAAAATGAAAAGTTGGAATGTGAGAAAATGTGAAAAAAGCTGTCACTCCCGGCAGAACCCTGTGATTAATAAAGGTGCTCGGTTCTGCTCGGCATCAGTGATCGGCTCGGTTATGCTCGGTGTGCCAGGCTTTTTTTTTTAGTGCTCGGCTCGGTACCGGCTCGGCAGGAAAAAATGTGCTCGGTACAGCCTTATCTCTAATCACTCACAATTCACCACTGGCCATTTGAAACACTTCAGGAGTAGCCAGCCATCAACCTCACCAAGAAACACCACAGCAACCCAAAGCTCGTCAACATTCGCTGCAACGTCTCACCGACATGTCAATCTCACCAACAGAACAAGTCTGGACAAATCCGTCTAGGACCTGTCCTCATGGCAAGGGGCACTATCCTCACACACTTGAAGCTGATGCTCCTTTATGATCAACATCTCGGAACGACGTGGCAATCTTGCCTACAGCGACACAGGTCTGGGCTCAGGATTCAGGAAACTGTCCATTTCCTGACAGGCCACTGCAATCGACCACACCCGATCGAATAAACTTTTCACACCATCCGAATCTCCACGTCACGACACTTGTCTAAAGCCATCCTTAATTACAACAAAAAATTTTCCAAAAAAAAGATGGAGTACGAAACAATTAAGAACGATGTGCGTGAAAAAGAGAATTGCAAGTGTATTTTTAATCTAATTTTTTTTTTTGGGGGGGGGGGAACCGCAAAGTAGAATTTTTCTGTTCGCCCCCTTGGCTAAAATTGCTGCCCCCACTGCCGCCTCCCCAGTAAAGTGATTCTAGCGTTGTTCCTGCTTTCACTGGAGGTGACGACACTAAAGCCCTAACCAGACTGGCTGCTCGCAGCTGCACGCCGACGCAGTATGGCGTAAAAAAGACTTCAATATTCGTCCTAAACGCAACACCAACCACACGCTTACTGCAATGTTGACCTTGTAGGCACGTAGTTACGCATAGCTTCGCACGTAATTTTCTTCTGTCTGGAGAGGCCTTAACGTGCTGATTCATGCCATCGGTGCGTGCGTTCTGGCACAGCCACCTACAGTAAAGACCGGATGAGATGAAGACAAATTAGGCGCGTAAAATCAACCATAGGCAAAGAAGGAAGTGCAAGTTTGCTAGGTGCTGCCATCTCTACACCAAACGGCGAAATTTCAAACTAACCGACGAGGGTTCCAAATTCTGTCAACCGTGACGCCACTTGGCATACTTGTCGCGTCGGTATTTGTCTCGCCTTCTAGCGGAGCATTGTGGAAGGCAAAGGTGATCCGGCCTTTATTCTGGACACGGTTACTTCCGTTAAAACAGTTACTTTTAAAATTTGATACGCGTATGTTACGGGAAGGCTAAACACCGCCTGGAGTGTTTGCTTTCCAGCATAGCAAGGCTGCACGTGGAAGCCAGATACCAGGCGGTGCTTGTTAAACATAACGCGAAGGTTGTTATCGCCGGTCTTGTGGTGATGACAACGCGACGTAGAAGCAAAACAACAGGGGTAAGATTACCTCATTTCTTCTAAATACCAGCTAGAGCTGTTGAGTTTTGTAATGGTTTTTAAATGCAATAAATTCCCCACTGCCTAACGAAGAATTTTAAATGGTTTTCGGTTGGCGACATCCACCTAATCCCAACTATTAGATAGTAAGAACCATCAAGTTATTAAAAGGTAGTGATATCCGTCCGAAAGTACCTAAAGTAGTGATATTGCAGTGCAAGGAATTGCCTTGTAAACTATTCTGCCAATGACAGTAAGAACCATCTAGTTCACCTGTGATGCTGTGATATCCACCCAAATGCCAACAACAAGCAGTACGAATTATGAAATATCCAAAAAATCCAGTAAATTTGTCTCCGTATGTGCACAATGGGCCAAAGAGGGTGGCTGTGTGAGCAATACAGGATTCAGTAAAAAATAAAGAAAATTGTCTACTTTTGTAGACAATGGGCAAGAAAGGGTTAACTTTTTTTTTTTAGTTTCAGCCTGCAGCAGTCTCTCCCACTAATAGAGCAGTGACATTTGCCGCCATATTGGCACCAGTATGGGTTTTGGAGGGCATAACTACAAGGTGCACTACATAAAAATGGAGGGAAAAACAACGGAAGAGCGGATTTCTTGTAGGCTTAAAATAACGTTGTTTTCTCCAACAACAAAAATCGCGCGTTTTAGGTCTAAGAAATCACTTTTCACAGCATCGGCTTCAGTATGACGCCCTTCTGTTTCTCTCTGCGGTGCCCCTTGCAGCTAACCCATTAAGGCTCCAGCATAGAGTTATATACAATAATTCTACGTCGTGTCACTGCTCTATAAGCCGATGATTTAGAATCTTAGGTGTCCTTATTGGTGGTAACTCTCCTAGATCCAGCATATGAAAGGCAGTGTCCATGATAATATTACCGAAGGTTCTATTTCGGCAAGCCCAGACCAACTGCAGACTGAGGCCGAAATCGCGTGTTTCGCCTCCCGACTCAACGCTAGTTCAATCGCGGCCTCGCGGGCGGAAAACTGGTGCCCTTTACTGCTGTTCTCGTAAATTAACTTTCTAGCGCTGTTGAATCAACTGGCTTGTATCTAAGAAACGAAACCTATAGCTTCTCTCCCAGGTGACGAGAGATGGCATATGAAGGAATAGTTCCAATACTGACACTCCCTGTATACATATTAATTCGATCCTGATATAATCTAAACGTAGAAACCAATCCATCATAATTACCGGTTAAAAACGTGTTAGCTTCAGGCCTAGTTTTTAGATTTTGGGCGTAATTGTAGTCAGCTTTTAGGCCTAATTTTCACCTGCCGTTTTAATTTCATAAGAAGCAGCTAAAGTATAATTGGGTTCGAGAGTAGTGTAGGCCTGTTCATTTATACAACACGGTGTCGGGAGTTTTTTTTTTTAATGAAGCTAATGTGTGTCAATAACGAAATCCTTTTTTTTTATGGTTGCATGTATTCCTGTAGTGGTTAAATGCGACAATCAAATGTTATTATTTCATTGAGTAAGCCTATTAGCTATAACAGAGTTCCCGCCAAAATACTAAAATCAATTTTCCCGAGTTTTCCATAAGAGATGAAATCATTTTCCAGGCGATTTAACACAATTTTAGGAAGGAATTATTTTCACACATTTTACCAGTTTTGTGTTAAAAAGGCTGAAGCTTTTAGATGGGAAATGCATTATTTAAAATCTTAATTTTTTCTCCCCCGAGTTCACCCTGAGTTTCAAACGTAGTTTAAAGTCCCCGAGTTTTCCAGGTTGGTGGGAACCCTGTATAAGGAGGCGAAGATGTTTTAATTTTTCATGTTTTTATAAGTCCACTTGACTATCACTGAAAAGGGTGACGGACGGACCAAGTCGTTGCTGTGGTTTTCCTATCCATTTCGGCTGTACAGAAGACTTACAGGAGAACAGAACGCGTAAAACGAAGCCTGACATTTATTTGCGTGAAGGTGACTATTTTTGCTGACTTCGCATATATCTTAATTTTGAAAAAAAACAACAAAAACTACAAATTGCGTCACCTCATTTGTAGCAGTTGTCGCACACGTAATTGATACAACTCTTTTTTTTTTTAAAGAACACCCGGCACTCATTCGAGGCCCTGTGATTTTTATTTTTACGTGAGTTGAACCCCGGCGCTTATTTGAGGCCCGACGCTCTTTCGGTGCTTAATCGAGAAAGTACGGGACTCATCGTTCCTGTATGGTATTTATATACTCCTGGGCTGACGTATCAAGTTTAAATTATCGAACACCACCATTAAATCTGAAAGTTCCTCACTACATCTCCACACGGTTAACGACTTTATCACACGCACAAAAATCCATGAATTGAATGAACGACAGTCTGTTTGTCCAGTGACTGACCAGAACTACGTCACGCAGACCCGTAGATGATCATCGATAGAGGTCAGCGCGCGCCAGATGACGGTTCCCTGGTCCGGTCGGTGGGGGACTATTCAGCGGGTCGTTCAGGTGATTTATTTGCCAACTTGAACAGAAGCACGGGTCGCCTTTATTATGCCCTCCATAACTGCTGTCACGCCATTATTGATTGGCTAAAACAACGGAAATGGAAAACGACGTGAAGGGCGGGACGGTTTTGAACAATAACCAATAATGAAAAAAATTAATAAGGGGTCCGAAAGTGCTTGAAAAAATATACAAGTAGAAAACAAAAGTAAACAATTAGGCTAGAGGAAAGTTGGATGGATGTAATGGAATGGAATGGATGGCTGTAATGTTGTTGTCCATATGTGTGAAGCACTGCTATGAGGCCTTCGTACTCTAGCAGAACCACTGAAAGCCAGTGGCACCCACAGGGGTGTACGTGAGGTGAGGAGCATCTCCTCGTTGCCATTTTTTTGGGGGGACGAATTTCCCTCCCACAAAAAAAAATCGGCTGACTGGCTTATTGTTTTAATGACTGGTTTTTTTTTTGGGGGGGGGGAGGATGGTGTGGAACGAAGTTTCTCTCCCCCCCCCCCCCCCCCCCAAAAAAAAAAAGTTTATAACCGATTGGCCTACTATTAGCTGGAACAAAACAGAAGCTCGTTGTCTGGAGCAAGCCAACCAAGTTAAAATCCCAGTCGGCATCAATAATTTTCAAATTCCAATTTTGACTGAAATTTAAAGGTTTTTTAGGCTACAACTTTAAAATAAAGTTTAGCAATTAAAAGAAACTTTCGACATGGCACACTAAATAAATTTAAGTGTAATTGCTTGTTGGTCAACAGTGTCTTGTCACGTATTCATATTTACATACTCGTTCAATTTTTTTAACCTTCCCCCACCCTTCCAAATTAAAATAAATGGTCGCCTATATTTGATAACATGATTAGTTTTCGCCCAATAATCATGCTATGAAATATAGAAATTTTTCTAAAGTTGGAAGGGGAGTTTGAAAAAGTTAGGGGGGGGGGGTTAGGAACTCCTCATACTCTCTGGGTGGGGATGGGCATTGGGCAGTCTCTGGGTGGGGATGGGCACTCCTGCTGAAAACCTTAGGTTAAATTAAGTTTATATGATAAATTCACTTATGTCTTTGATGGAATGTCTTTACCCGAGCCCGAAGTTGAGTGTCCGACAGATTTTAGGTTCGTCAGATTTCGCACCCGACAGGTTTTCAGGTAACATTTTCAAATGTTCTATTCAGGACCTGTATGAAATATACATGGACGTGCAAAGGGTAAACCTTGGTTAAATAAAGGGTAAATACAGAATACACAAACCAGAATTCTAAAATTACGGGTAAATAAGGGTACACAACTCTACCGGCAAATAAGAGTACATAAAGTGACATAAGGGTAAATAGGGGTAAAAAGGAAGAGTACCAAAGAGAACAAAAGGATAACTAAGGGAAATAAGGGTACATAATAAAACGGGTACACAAGGGTACATGACGGTATGTAAGGATACGTAAGCGTACACAATAGTATGTAATAGATACAAGAGTAAATAAGCCTATACAAGTAGAAAAGTACACAACGGTACACAAGGGTAAATAAGTGTGCATAGGTTACAGAAGGGTACATTAGAGTGCATGACGGCACATAAGGGAACGTGAGGGTAAATAAGGGTAAATAATAATAAACAAGGATAAATAGGGTAAAAAAGGGTAAATAAAACATCAGTCAATGGAAACGTTATTCAACGGCAAATTGGGAGAAAGTTTTCCACTCAACTTTTGTTAATGATGGTGTGTGCAATGTCACAAATGCGAGTGGAAATCCATTTACATTGCTTTTTGGACTGACTATCAGACTGGCTGAACGGGGAATAGAACCTATAACCTTCGAAACCAAAGGCCGAAGTCTTGCTGCTGAGATATACTGACACGGCCAAAACCGCGTCAGTATCGCTCAGCGGTAGGACTGGCCTTTGGTTTTAAAGGTCGTGGGTTCAATTCCCCGCTCAGGTAAACTGACATTTAAGTCCAAAAGGCAAGGTAAAAGGGTTTGCATCCGCGTTTATTTAACCCTTCTCGAGCCCATTTGGCTTTTCGTCCTGTTTAATTTCACAACGACAATGAATTTAAAATGAATTATTTTTAATTTGACAAAACGGTAATGTAGTTCTGAAGCAGTTTATCATTGCTATTTAAATTAGTGTATCAGAACAAATATGACTGCAACCAAATCTCTTGATTCCAATCGTGGTAGATGTTCAGTCAAAAGCGACACGAGACTTGACTCAAATTCGGTCTAGTCTCGACTTGTCAATCTCATAAGTCGTTTCTGAATTTCGTCTCGAAAACTCTTCTCTATAGGTATGGAGTTTCTAGAATTGCCCCAAGACCGTGAAATAAAAACTGAATTTAATCAATGTCGGATGAATGTTGAAAAAATTAAACCAAGCTTCATACGTACCAGAAGTTTTACTACAAAAGATGGTCTTTTACAACGCTTGACTAAAAAAAAAAAAAAAAATTACAGTAAAAGAACTTGAATTACATTCGCGTCCATAAACTTGTTTTTATGAAAAGGTAAAATGAACGGTAAGGAAGAAGAAAAAGTTACGAGTGTAGAAAATAAATTTTGTAATTTATGTTTATGTGATCGGTCTAATATACCTTGAAAATGAATTTAAAGGCGCTTGTTCACCATTTCGATAGCGTTGCCCATATTATAAGCACAGCATCCAATAGGCTGATGTGGGTCACGTGATCTCGTTTTAGTTATGAAAATCGCGGCGCTACGGCGAATAGTGTTGTTCCATTTTTAATTTACCGCTATTTTCTTTATATTGCTCGAAAATTCTACGGTGCTGCATCTGGGAGATGAAAAGGTGAAAAGGCGCCTTTAAACATCCACGGAATAATTTAATATGCGAAAAAGTCTGGACACCTGTCACATCCCGTTTCTTGATTTGTGTTAAAGAAGGTGGTACTTTTCGTCCCCGCAGGGAATGCGTCCCACAGACTGTCGTCCCCAAAAATGCACTGTATCAGAATGAACCGCACACTTGGCTGTGGTATACCTCTGACAGCACGCAGTCATAATTTTTTGTTGGGTAGGGGGCGGGCAGGACCACGCCTCGTGCGGGAATGATAAACATCCTAAAGCTTCCCCCAATCAGTTCTGCTGGAAACTCAATGCCACAGTACATCCCGAATGAAACACCAGGTGAGTCTGAAGTCCAAACTGTTGGCTGTTGACTTTTCCATAAACCAAAAAAACAAAGTGTGAAAAAAAAAATACTTCTTCCGACAGTCCGGGGACGAACAGTCCGTGGGCCGAAAAAGTACGAACACCGTGTTAAATGGCGAAAAAGTAGCCAGAATAAGTTTTTTGTGGAGTCTGTCAGCGTAATTTTATTTGGTTCGAAATTTATAGAGACTTTTATTATCTGATCTCGGCATCGTATCAGTCCCGAAAATTCTTCCATCCCGGTTTTGTCCCGTGTCGATTTTTCGTGACAAGTTAATCAATAAACTGCGGTCGCACTACCGTAAGTAACATCCAGTACAAGGAGAATAGAGACCATAAAGATGAACCAGGAACTTGGCCGCAATCATTCTTGTTCTGATATCCCTATATTTTAACTTAAAAACTGTGTGATGTCTATTGGGTAAGACAAAATAACTCGTGCACAACGCATTAAACAAGTAAGAAAAGGAATTTATATTTTATCGTGTAAGCAAACGTCATTTGGGTTTTCGGTATCAGTATCACTACTCATACATATAAAGTTACCAAAACGCATATGCCCAAACTATATTTTCACTTAGGTCCGTTGAAAATAATAGCTTGCGAGCTTGGTGCTGAAACGTAGCAGCAAGCAAGAAACAAAGTTACGCTGCAGTTTCGAATTAGCTTTTGGCCGAGTTTACGCAACGACAATTTTCTCGCTTATGTACTAGCTTTTAGGACACGTTTATGCAACAACTCATTCTCGCTCGCCGAATGCTATTTACTATAGTCAACCGTTATTTATTTATGATTAGTTTCTCGTCACTACTAAATGAATGCGATAATAGATAACAAATTGTATGTGTTATAAACAACAACACGGATAAAGAACAAAGTGCTACAGTAATTTTAAACATTGCTACAACATTGTTGTCATTTCACGCTGTGTCCACAATTTGCTATTCTCCCTCAAAAGTACAGCTTCTAGCAATGATCAAACGTCGGTATAGAATAAATAGCTTCTCGAATTCAAAATCCAACATGGCGTCCATTTCGTGGCTATCGAAGCGAAGACAAACCGTCGTTTGATCACTGCTATTAGCTGTTTTTTCAGCGAGAATAGCACATTTTGGAAGTAGCGTGAAATGACAACAATGTTGTTGCAATGTTTAAAATGACTGTTTCTTACTCTGTGTTGTTATTTATAATACATTTAATTTGTTGTCTATTACCGCATTCAT
>JAHWFP010257025.1:0-13631 GCA_023313725.1 Lithobius niger
ACACCCTGAAATTAGATTTTTAATCCTCTTTCTTACCCTTTTTTTCCTTAAATTTTATAAATAAAAGTATATTCTATTATCTTATAACTGCAGGTACGAAAGTTCCAAAGGTTTCAAACGGGGAGTGGGGGGGTGATATTTATTTCTTGCTACCTATTAACGGAACATTTTCCAATGAAATATAGCCTAAGTTGAAGTTTAATCAAACATCTGCGAACACTCGAAGAATATAATTTTTCATTCTCTTTCTTACCTTTTTTATGCCTCTAAATTGTATTAATGAAAGTTAATTTTTACATTTCTTAAGGGTGGCAAGTTATTGAATACATAAAAACGATGTTGAAATTTAAATATTTAAAAAATCAATAAATTATGATTTAAAAAATAAAATAATTCTAGGTTTATTGTTTAATGTGAAGATATGTCTTAAGCAACCAGCAAATGCAGTAAAGCAGGGAAGCCTCACGCAGCCCCTGCGTATGAATACAGAAACGTAATGAAGACCGGGCTCCAAGGTTGGTCAGTCGTTACCTTTAGCCACTTGACTCCTTAATTATTGAGTAAAAATTTGGCACGCCCTTGTGCACCTGAAGACAAGCTATAAAGCTTAACGATATTAGTGTCACTAGATGGCGCCAGGAGAATTTCTTTATATTTTTCAGTGGTGCCATCTAGTGGCACTATTATCGTTAAGCTTTATAGCTTGTCTCCAGGTGCATAAGGTCGTACAAAATTTTTACTCAATAATTAAGGAGTCACGTGGCTTCTTAATAGCGTTTAATAGTTTTGGTTTGTGCATTCCTTTGCTTCATGCAAGACAGAACTCGATAGGCCTAGATGCTGCAATACTAATTTGCTGGCAACCGGCCTTTAAAGGCCTCCAAACATACTTGATTCGACTGAACTGCCAACGATGAACAAACCAACCTTCACTACACCTACACCTACTATTTTGTATGATTTGGCCTTAACAATGATTATTGCATGGAATCAACTGTCTTAAATACTTGGCCTTAACGATGGTTGTTTGCATGGAGCTTACCTGCTTTCTTGGCATTAAAAATGGTTATTTTCGTGGAGCCCATTGGCAATGTTGCTTAGCCTTACCAACGGTTATTTGTGTGTAGCCCATTGCTTTGCTTTACTTGGCTTTGCAATGGTTATTTCATGGAGCCTATTGTCTTGCTTACTTGGCCTTAACAATGTTTATTTGCGTGGAGTTCATTGCCTTGCTGTTGTTGTTGTTGTTTTTAATGAGCCTAGACGGTCGCATACACCATGCGCTCACTCTTACACTACTAAACCTAACTTGCAACTAACACATTCATAGGTATCATATTCTACCCCAAATGTGACAACGCACCAATATACAGATTCACCATAATGTACCCAAGCAGCCCAATGCTAAGGGACCGGCCAACCAGAGAGAGGAGAGAGCCCGACGCAGGAGCCAAGCTACTCAGTGAACCGCTTTGTCACCTTACAATAGCCTGTGGTTCTCCTAAGGCTCCGAATTCCAGACGCGACTTGCTCACTTGTTCATAACAATGGTTATTTTAATGGGCCAATTACCTTGCTTACTTAGCCTTGGTAATTTTCATAGGGCCCATTGCCTTGCTTACTTGGACTCAACAATGGTGATTTGCGTTGAGCCTATTGCCTTACTTTACTTTATTAATACAGAGCTTACAGGCCTTGCAATCCGTGTGCTCATTTCTAACCTACGTTTACAAACTACTTACAGACTACTTACAATCTAATCCTTGGTATCGCAAGTTACCCTGGATGTGTACAATGGAGTGCGAAGCACGGTAATAGCTTATGTGAAGGGAAACCAAGCAGTGCTACATAAAAATACAAAGAACGTTTCGAAAATTATCAATTTTCGTCTTCAGGTTAGCAATAAAATTAAAGCATGGCAAAAGCCACTAAGTCAACCTATATTAAAAGCATAAAACAGACATTTAAAACGGATAAAAACCAACAATTTTTTCCCCAAAAGAGGCAGAAAAGGCAGCCGAAAAGCAACGACCCACCTGCTCCGTTGGGATGCCACGTCGCAAGGCAAGGTGTATGCAAATCGATGCAAATCGAGGTGGATGCAGCACCTTGCCTTGCGACGTGGCATCCAACGGAGCAGGTGGGTCGTTGCTTTTCGGCTGCCATTTCTGCCTCTTTTGACGGGAGAAATTGGTGGTTTTTATCTGTTTTAAATGACTGTTTTATGCTTTTAATATAGGTTGACTTAGTGGCTTTTGCCATGCTTTAATTTAATTGCTAACATGGGGACGAAAATTGATAATTTTCGAAACGTTGTTTCTATTTTTATGTAGCACTGGCTTGGTTTGCCTTCACATGACCCTAGATGTACAACCTAGGATGGCCGTAAAGAGAACAAGGGAAAACCCAGGGAAACAGCGGCTGGAAGGAGTACTAAGTGAAGTGCCCGGTCGCCTTACAAAAACCAATAATTTTACGCAGGGAACCAACACCAGGCACCGAGGACCACACTGAAGGGGCCAACCACGTTACAGAGAACAAAGCACCACTGCACCACCCAGAGAGGACGTTCAAAGAGGAAGTGGCACACAGTCTCATCACTCACCGTCACCAGAAGCACACAGAGATGAGCAAGCCCAACCCAGCCAAAATATATGCGCTCGAAGCTGTTCGTGACCGTTGTGCAACCTGGAAACCACTCCTGGCTCTTTTCGGGAAAGGCTGTTAAGGGGTTTGGGACAGGCCGTGGAGGGATTCAGACCAAACAGGCAATTGCCCACAGCATCGGGTGGACCACTCCGTTGCCCACTCCCTCACAAAAATCCCGCCAACCATGAGATCCAGTTTCAGCTTACCCCTGCAGAGCCCTGCCTGGTGAGGCTGTCTACCAACTCGTTGCCGAAACAACCAGAATGGCGTTTAACCCAGGCAATGGAGACACCACGGCCACACTGACCAAGGGTAAAAAATTCACCACCAAATTCCAAAAGCAATTGGCTTGGTGCATTACAAGGACTCAAAGCACTGCCTAAGGAAACCCACACCTGCTAACGAGTTGGTCAGGACACGAAACTCAGGCAGCGGTTGTCCAAGGCCACAAAACTAACAATCAGCACCCCAAAAAAGCAGAAGGAAGAAAACTGATGGAGTACCGGTACTCCTGGTGCAGACATGAAATACAGACCCCCACTCCTCCCCACACCCATCCTTGCAAAATGAGGTGTCACTGTAAATCAGCATGCATGACAGTTCAGCCCACACAGGAGCCTTCTCTTCCAACAAGGCAGAAGCAGCAGCAGTACACCAAAGCCCAAGGCCGCGGTGGGGGTCAACAAACACAGGACTGGAAAAACCAACAAGCCCCTCATGCTGAAGGAGTGATGCCCCGATGCCGGAAGCATCAAGCAAATCACGAGCACCCTGAGACAATGACATGTAGTCCACAAAGATACGAGCCAGAGAATCTGACTGGCCCCTCACAAGCACATGCTAATAAATTCTGACCAACAATTCCCTAGCACAGTAGACAATCGTGGATTCGCCAGCCTTGATATGCAACGCGTGAACAGGAGTGGAAGGTAGGAGTGGAGTCACTGATTCAGCACTACCTGGACTTTCTTAATGGCCTGCTTAGAACTGACCAGAACAGGAACACGGAAGTCAGCACTAGAACGCAAGTACACTCTATAGAAGGTTACAATGGTGCCATGCTTAGCGACGGGCCTATTATTGGCGGAAGACTTCAGGACATTCGTTCGAGATGCAATGCTTTCCTTAACCCGAACCATGCTCCACTGACGCTGAGGGTCAAAAACCAAGATAGTGGACTTTGGGTTTCGACCTACCACAAGTACCGTTGACCTCCAGTGAGCCACCGGAGTTTTGTCCCCGCGAGAAGATCAGGAGTTCCTTCTTAGCACTAGACAGCTGGAGGCCCCTAGTAGCCAAAGCTTGGGACCCCTTTCCGATTGCCACCTCAAAAGCACTAAGAACTGATGGCAGGTACTTCCTAGCAAGCCACACAGCAACATCGACAGCATAGGCAACCACATTGACCAACGAGTTCATCTCGATAAGGACAGTGTTGATCGCCACCACGAAGAATGCCGGGCTCTATTACCTGCTTTCGGGTAGACCTCTCGCAGTGGATCACACGCTAGACTAGGCACCCCGACCCTGGTAGCAAAAGTGCATTTGCCAAGCAGAGCCAGGACTGCAGCCTTAAGCTTCCTACTGACTCCCTACCAATCAAAGGAATACACAACCCACGACATGTCAACCATATCGTAGGCAGCCTTGATGTCCAGAAAGACAGCAACCGCAAAACAAATGTTAACCCAAGTCTCCCAGACACCGGACTCAAGATATAGCACTGCATCCCGAGTACCACGATTTTTTCAGAAGCCGAACTGGGCATCAAACAGCCTGCCCAAGTCTTCGACCTGCCAGACTAGTCTGTTAATAAGGATTCTTTAGTAGATCTTACGTGCACACAAGAGAAGTGCAATCGGCCTGTAGCTCGCGACAGCAGCACGTGCTTTGTCCCTGCCGAGCACAGTGGTCAGGACAGAAAAAAGCCAGGAGAGTGGCACAGGGGCGCCCTCAAATCGACTCTTGTAAAACTCAAGTATGGTCTCAAGGCCAACCGGATCAAGACTTTGGAGATCACCGTAGGAGACCCTATCAATCCCTGCAGCACTCCCAGACCAACAGGAGTCTACGGCCTCTCCCACATAACAAAAGGAAGGTCTGACCCACGAGGCTTCTCCAAATTTGGGCACCATACACCTCCGCAAAATTAGCGTTAAAAGCCTCAGTAATACTTGCACAAGGAAGAATCTTGCCGACCAAACACCCAAGCAATGTCAGAGTAAGTGTCCTGGGGTCGGACCAGGGCCTAGACACGGGAAATCGGGAGACTCTGGGACACCTGCTGACAAATACTGGCCCCAAACTGCATCTTCTTCCAACGATGAATAAACTTGGTCTTCTGGGTGACACCAACAAATTCATACCACCATTGCTGCGACTGGATATGCTGAAACTGCTGCCAGGCATGACGCCTGTCCCAGATAGCAACAATACAGGCAGGTATCTACCAAACAACATCCTTTTTAAGCCTGCTAATCCTACCGCAAGAAGTTCACCCACTATGCCTCTTCCGTCCAATCCACTTCTCGATCCACAGACAAAATCACCACAATCAATGACCAGGCAGGCAGGAATCACATGCCTATCGAGAGCTCTACTGCCCGCGGCATTCCACGACAACGCCACATGAAAGTTATCGCTTCCATGCAAGTCCAACGAAACTTCAAAAGAAAATTGAGAGGGCAGATCACTCGTACACAGAAACATGTCCAATACTGATTCCTGGGCCAGGCCCCCATACCTCCTAACAAATGTAGGGGTGCTGTTCTGCACAATAGAAAACCAAGACAATCAAGATAGTCAATGATTACACGACCCCGGTAGTCACAGCGACCACTACCCCAGAGTCAGAGGTGCAAGTTGAATTTCCCTCCCAGTATCAGAGGCCTGAGAAGCGATACAACCCAACCCACCCACTCTTGCCAGGAAACGCTCCCGGTAACGTGGACCACCCCACTGGTTATCCACCCAGTACCCACCACAACCTAAACACGCAAGCAGCAATTCCTCTGCACAAAGTAAATGGGGGGGGGGGGGGGCGGAGAACGGGACCCAGTTCACTCTCCATTTGCAGGCTATAATCTCACGCCGTGCAAAGCACGGGCTTTGGCTAGTTCAGATGCAAAAAAACTGAAGTATTTGGCCATTAGAAAAGGATGTAAACAGCTGCTTATAGATGTTCATATATCGTTAGATAATGTTCACCGTGTGTTTAATTTCAGGGTTTCTTCTTTCGATGCGTAAGAATCTACTACAGTTCTTGTATTGCAGAAAGGAATCTTAACAGGTTGCCGTCTCAGGTAAAAAAAAATTGAATAACTTCAAACAAAAGCATGTAAAAAGAATTTAGTTGCTGACAAAATGAAGGGCTGAATCCTTCAGTTTCTCAAAAACACTTAAATACCCAAAAATTTCTACCATGGTGGTGGAACTATCTCCATCAGGGCCATATCTAGTAGTGGAAGGGGGAGAGGGAGGAGGGGGACCAAGAATTTTTTAGTACATTTTTCCCGAATATTTTAAATATTTTGGCCTATTTCAGTAGTAATGTCTCAAGTGAGTAGTTTTGTTTTAATTGATAAATATTCTTAGTTGCATTCCGTGGCTGAAAAAATATCGAGGCAGACTCGAGGGCTCTTCGGGAATTGGTCAAGCAAATCGCATCGGTGAATTTTTGTATGGCGAGTCCCGTCCTCTAGTGACAAATACCGCCTTCTACTGACAAAAAGCTTAATAATTCACCGACTTAATCCCAGTAGTCGCCCGGAAAATAGCTTGCCCGTAAAAATAAATAATTTTCCGTATTTTTGCCGTAAAGCTATTAAAGACATTTTTGCAATGGCGGCCGTTTTGTCTACCGTCAGTAAAGCTCTTGTTCATATTACAGGGAGCGCATGACTGCGGGTCCAAGCTCCCCAGGTAAATAAAACTAAATCAAATCAAGTCTTCATAAATAGCGACGTGTTTGTTTATTTACATGTTCTAGAAAGTGTTTTAAGAAAGGCAACTTTTTGTTCGGAAGGTGTCGCCCTCGGTTGACAAGAAGCGTCTAGAAGGCAAATCAATCGCAACAGTGGCGCTTTCGGCGGCCATATTGTCGAACGCAGTCGCGTATGCTATTTTTCATCCCAGCTCCGGCCGTTACTGTAGTAAAGCCCTGCTCTTTGTAGCATGGTTGCGTATAGCCGCATCCGACAGTCTCTCGTTACCTTCCTAAACGACCAAACAGAGCGTACCAAAGGCACCACTGTTGGTGACAGTTTGGCTCATTCCCTGCTAATATCCGTGTTGATGCGGCTTGATTGACGTCAACATCGTCAGCGATGAATCTTTTTCGTCAAAACTGTTACGTTGCGCATGCTCAAACCTCCACCCCAGCAAACCACCTCCCTGACATGGTTCGCAATTTGGCATTGCTCTCGCCTGGTCACATCTATTAGCCAATCCTGGTTAAATCCATTAGCCAGGTCTGGTCGCGGTGATGGTATGACGTATCGAGTACGTACTCTGCTGAGCTTGTTGAGCTGTATTGTAGTTTAGGAAAATACTGAACAGCTGACGCAACATCACTGCGCACGCGCAACGTCAAGTTTGGAGCCAAACTGTCTCTAACAGTGGTGCGTTCTGTTCGCTCTGTTCGGTGCTTTAGGAAGGTACTGTCTAACTCTTCTAAAGCTAACCAACTCCTAGTGTCCGTTAACTATTTTTTTATTGGCTTTGGTATCTAATTGTCATACCTTTTTTTCCCGCTTTAGCTTACTGCGCCAGTCTCGGGAATTCTTCCAGCTTCCCAACAACTAGATAACCAGAACAATCACCCTAACACCACAACAGTCGGATCGAACTCCTACATCCAACCGGCCTTAACGGACGTCCGGATTAACGCGGCTCAAACCACTGACGACGCGCCGCCTTCCTACGCCGCTGCGACCGGGCAACAAACTCTTTTCTCGCCCTACCCACAGCCACCGCCGTACGACGATGTTTACGACAGCAGTATGAAACAGGAATTGATACAAAACTATGCTGAACGTTATTGAACATATTAATTAATGCAATTATTATTTTTTAAATCGAATTACTTTTGATTTGATTAATTTTTTTGTGTAACAATTTCATTACTGCCTGCAGCAGTGCTCGTATGCAATATATTTTTTTTTTGCATAAAAAATAAATAAAATTTTCACAGTGGATATTTGTTTCCGTCTGTTTTCGTTGCACAAACATTCACATGATATTATACGAGTCACACGCTCTACGAATTATTTACCGCATTAACCAATTTTAAACTCACTGAACTGCTTAGCCCTGTCATCATTTGAGCGATAAAAGCGAGCGAAGTGGTTACTGCTGGCATATACGTTTCAGGAATGGAAATGTTTCGTCTGGTTTGGTAACATGAATCATACTTTTCTCCGTAGTTTATTTGTTATAGTGTCCCCCACACCCTATTTTTTTTTTAAAGCGTATCGAATACGGGGTGGAGTGTGGGGTACATTAGTATTAAAAAACGCTTAAGCGTATAAAATACAGATGTAAGCCTTAAAAAACTTAAAGCCCTAAAGGAACAGATATTAGAAAAAGACATGTAAGCCATCAGCGTCGCACTAATACGTGTAAAAGAATCTCCAGCGACCCAAAAAACAAGCTGGAGCTTCTTTTACACGTATTAGTGCGACGGCATCGCGAGCGAGGTACAGTCATGATCTTCGAAACGAGATTCTGCGAAGTGGGAATTCTCGTTTGGCAGAAAAATCTTAATCCGTTTCATTTTTCGCGAAAATGGATTCTGCGAAACGGGACAAGACTGAAAAACGACAAGTAATAAAAATAGTAAAATAATGATTACTCCCGAAAGATTTCATATCTTGCCTTGTTTTTCGCACCGACAATTTTTATTATCAAAAATACAGGCTCTTCTCTTATCTGTGGTATCTTTTAATCTTATTGACTCGTGGGAAAGTTTGATAACATGTCTGATTGTTAATAAAGCCTTCAATCATAAACAGATAGCGTTGAGAATCCGTGTGCTACAGTAATTAATTATAAATGGGTGTAAATTAGTTATGCCGTACATATTTTCACATGACTGATACTGTAGGAATGGTCTAGCCAAAATCGAAACTTTAAGGACGATGGCGCAGGATCAATGTGGTTTCGGTTTTACGTTTATGCAAGGAACAATCTGGGCAGGTTTTTTATCAACGGTAAGTGAACGTAGCCTACATACCACAAAGGAGGCGATCTAGCCAGTAAAATTATCTTCACTCGGTGATTAAACCTAAACCAAAACTGGTATAAGAAAACCGGCCAAGTTGAAATACCGAATTATGTTGGTCTATATCAATTCTGGGCGAAACTATAGAGCAGTGACACGACGTAGTATATAACTCTATGCTGGAGCCTTAACGGGTTAGCTGCAAGGGGCACTGCAGAGAGAAACAGAAGGGCGTCATACTGAAGCTGATGCTGTGAAGAATGATTTCTTAGACTAAAACGCGCGATTTTTGTTGTTGGAGAAAACAACGTTATTTTAATCCTAAGAAATCCACTCTTCCGTTGTTTTTCCCTCCATTTTTATGTAGTACACCTTGTAGTTATGCCCTCCAAAACCCATACTGGTGCCAGTTTGGTGCCAATATGGCGGCAAATGTCACTGCTCTATAGAGCAGCGTCAAATGACGTCATACTGGCTACGAGATTGCATCTGGAGGGCATAGATACAAGGTACACTAGATTAAAATGTAAGGGAAAACAACGGCACTTCTAGTAAAGACAGTGCTTTGAGAGCGGATTTCTAGGCTTAAAAGAACGTTGTTTTCTCCAGCAACAAAAAACGCGCGTTGTAGGCCTAAGAAATCCACTCTTAACAGCATTGTCTTCAGTAAGATGCCCTTCTATTCCTCCTCCAGTTACCCTTGCAGCTAACCCAGTTACCGACTCCACCATAGAGTTATATACAATAATACTACGTTGTGTCACTGCTCTTATATACAATAATACTACGTTGTGTCACTGCTCTATAGAGCAGTGACACGACGTAGTATTATTGTATATAACTCCATGCTGGAGCCTTAATGGGTTAGCTGCAAGGGGCACTGCAGAGAGAAACAGAAGGGCGTCATACTGAAGCCGATGCTGTGAAGAGTGATTTCTTAGACCTAAAACGCGCGATTTTTTTTGTTGGAGAAAACAACGTTATTTTAAGCCTAAGAAATCCGCTCTTCCGTTGTTTTTCCCTCCATTTTTATGTAGTGCACCTGGTAGTTATGCCTCCAAAACCCATACTGATGCCAACCTGGTGCCAATATGGCGGCAAATGTCACTGCTCTATAGGATTTTAAAGTTTGACGTTTAACATGGTAGTTCATGCTAAGGGTTACATAAGGACCACGATATCAGTATCACGGTCACAACATTCCCCTTCCTCCCCCCTCCATTATGTCTACTACCGTAATAAAAGTGCTCAAATGCCTACTGACTGAATGTCACTCATCCTTGTTTATTTTCACTAGAGCCTATAAAACAAAAGCTAACGAAAGACGTGAACATCACTGTCAAGACGAAATTTAACAATGTATTCATCAGTCTTTAATTTCTTGTCTTTCTGGAGTTCCCACCCAGTTCAGACGATCTCAGTACTATACAACAATGCTTGTGACAATGCGACAAGATTGATACATTCATCCCAGGCCTGGAGTACAGAGCTCGAAAAAGGGCAAGCACGTGCACAACAAAGAATGAATCGTTCTGACATTCTTTTGCTCAGAAAGCTTGACAATGCGACTGTGCGTGCAACAATTTTACACCAAAAACGAATCCTAATGCAGATTTCCACTTCAGCGAACAAGAACGATGTTGCAATAACAATGAGAGTGAATGCGCTTTTCAATTGTAAAGTGACTGGGTTATAAACAGGTTATTACCCGCTTTACTCGTACTGAGCTCAACAATGGCTTTGTCCCTGTGGGACCTCGTCATTGTTAATCTCAGTACTCGGAAAGCGGGTAATAACCTAAACGTAACCATAGGATAAGTCGAGTTGTTGATCCAATACTTGTTTTGCTCGTTTGTTTTGCCGCTATCCTGTGGTGGAAGAAGGACGGATTAGCGTTTGGCAACAGCCATTTCTCTGCAGCACAGCAGACATGCCCCAAGCGGCAAGTCTTGTGGCCACAAGGAGTGTCTATACGGCAGTGCGTATGCGCTCCCTACGTCATCAAAAAGTAGCGCCAGCGGCTTTTCCCGCCAGTTCATGCCGAACGGACCGTTCGATGTAAAACAAGCCGAATAACGGTCATGCGCCACGTCCGACATCGGCATCGTACCCTTAGACCAACGAATGAAAAGTAAACTAGTTTACATAAAACTATGTCCGGTAATGTATCGAGAGAAACTAATAAAATTTACCGGAAGGGGTAGTGGAGTAAAGTATTTTCTTTTAGATGACGTCACTTCCGTTTCGCTGCAAAGCTGGTGTAGGGTTTTCACACCATGTGCGCACGAGACATATGGGAAGAACGTGAAGAACTAATCGTCTGATAACCCTGACGTGGACATTCAGACGATTGACATAAAAATCGGCGACGTATTCCCGTAAATATCCACTTTTGTATCGTAATTGTCTTTTTAAATGTCTGAATTGTTTTGCAGCGAGGAGAGCAAATAAAAGCAGGTCGGTTAACAATACATTTCTGTACAGTAAAATGTACTTATTTTACTTTATCTAAATGGCTACAAGCCGTACACTCTACACTACACCTAAAATAAAAACTTAAAACTAACCTACCCTAAGCATCTTACACCCAGTACAGTAAAATACAGCTCAAATGCACATTTCTTTTTATCAAAAAGTAGTTTTTGTTATTTTTGGAGTTATTTATGGAGCGAAATATTGTATAAGAATGACATTTTTATCACAATAAAATAAAAAATAAAAAACGTATTGGAGTTGTATGTCTCAGTGTAGTGAAGCGAGTGACTTGGCTATCCTATATTACACAAGACGTCATGCAGCAGGCACCAACCAGCAAGTCATGGTCCACGGCCCTGCGCATCTGGTTGGCAGGCTTGCATTATGGGAAAGCTTTTTAGGACAGCATGCTTCTCGAAAGGGGGGGATGATTTGAGTCACATGATGCGCTGATAATTCCGCTAGCATAAACATAAACGCGAAAAAATATAATGGAAGTCGTCATTAGATAGAGGGGATCATTAGCAGTGGGAGGAGAGGGGCTTTCAGTCACTGGCTGCGCTGACTGAGCGAGCGAAGCGAACGAAAACCAGCGTTTAGATAGCCAGTGTGCACAACAATTTTAAGAAACTCGGTCATACATGGACATATACATGAGCTATCATACCTAACCAGTGTTGGAAACCGTGCATTTAACACCACCCGTGTGTAGCTTGGGCTTCAGGTGGTTTAATAATAAAAACGATTTAAATTCAGCGTAGTGTACTGCGAGCAGTACTGTTGCACCACGTACAGTTTGTTATAGTGTCCGCGGCCTGTCTTGAGTCGTGCAAGTATTTATGAGCGGCTACGTCTTCCTGGAAGGGGCAGCTTTAGTCGACGGTCGCCATTGTTTTTGTAACCATCTTGGATATCAACAAGGCACTCTGCTACCAAAAACATACAATTGATTATCTGTGTCGTTCTAGGGCGAACTCAAGATAGGCCGCGGACACTTTAATTTTTATTGGCAGTATTACGAGGAAACGGTGGAACCTGGTCAAATCATTATGTTACACCCTGTACATGTTGACAATGTTTTTTTTTCTCTTTGTAGATTGAATCCATAGCAGGACTGTGGGTTGCGGGCGACCATAATTCATCATACAAAAGAGAATTTAGAGGTTTTGGGATACACAACGAACGTACAGGTAAGTTGAATTATATGTGTGTTTAAAATTTGTTTATAAATGTGTTTAAAAAGAAGGATTGAACGTCAGTTTTGCTTTCTTCTGCTTGCTGTTTTTTTTTTTAACGTTTCTTACCGAAAGCTTTCTATAGAGCAGTGACACGACGTAGTATATAACTCTATGCTGGAACGTTAATGGGGTAGCTGCAAGGGGCACTTCAGAGAGAAACAGAAGGGCGTCATACTGAAGCCGACGCTGTGAAGAATGATGCACAGACCGATGCTTAGACCTAAAACGCGCGATTTTTGTTGTTGGAGAAAACAACGTTATTTTAAGCCTAAGAAATCCGCTCTTCCGTTGTTTTTCCCTCCATTTTTATGTGGTGCACCTTGTAGTTATGCCCTCCAAATCCCATACTGGTGCCAATATGGCGGCAAATGTCACTGCTCTATATATAGAGCGTGAAGATAGAAGCAAGAATTTCTTAAAATCAAAGTGGCAAAACCGAAGCTTCGCAAAGTTATGTGATGTGAGTTACTGGTTGGTTAATGACGAGATGGACTGAAACGATTAGTTAAATCGGTCATGTAAACAGACTTTAGCTGTGGACCTCGTCACTTTTATTTTTTATTTTTGTGTGACATACGACGAACTGGTAGTTGGAAAGTCTTCATTCTGGCCGCCTTTCGTGTTTCCAGAATGGAGGACGATGGACGAGCCACGTAAGATTCTCGATTAACTAAATACGGATGCAAAGCTTACGTTCCCTTTTGGACTTGTATGTCAGACTGCCTGAGCGGGGAATCGAACCCACGACTTTTAAAGGGCAATTACATCCATTTTGACATGCGTGTTTGACTTTTGGATCACTTACACAACAACTAAACACAAGAATTGCGGTAAGAATACGTTACTTACGTCCGATATAACAATTTAATTACTGCATCACCAAAACACGACACGGAGATCACCATTGTTTTGCTGGAACGCTCAGAAATTAATGCCGACAGATGTCACTTTTCGATTTCGACTCGCAGCCGATTGAGATAGCTGTATTGACTGTGAGGAGCGCAAGCGTCTGACGGCCTTAGCTGGCCGGCAGTGTAGTGGCCAGCTAA
>JAHWFP010257031.1:0-12809 GCA_023313725.1 Lithobius niger
TGCCGCCGAGTTCATTTTGCGATTAACCGGCCGTAACTCGGGAACTCTGGTTCAGGTTTCCTTATAAGTGCCAAACCCCGCAATGGACCCATCTCCGCAGTTCCGCAGCCAATGCTTCCTCCCGACTCGGAATCTTCACTCCCCGGTGAAGTTGTATCGGGGCAAGTGAAGTTACTACTTTGCCCATTTCTTCACGAATTGTCCGAGAAGATACCCATTTCGTTTTTCAAGCCGCATCTTCTTCCTGTACATACGCTTCAGTTCTATCTCTGCAGTTCTGCAGCTAGCGCAGGGAGTGCCTCCTCCTGAGTGAAAATCTTCAGCACACTCTACGGGTCAAGCGATATTGGCGTGATTGTAGGAGTTACCGCTTTGGCCCGGCACTTGCGTGGCTTGGGTTTGGGCTTCATGAGCTTCAAATTCCTCAACCGTCCTGACTCCGCCTCCGCCGCGGCTATTATCTCTTCGTGGGTCGAAGGCCTCCAACCCCCCTGGTAGACCGGTATCGGGGTGATTGGAGTCGCCGCTTTGCCAGTACCTGCGTATCTCTCAGTCTTGTTCTCCTCCTGCTTAACCCACACCTCAGTTGCAGGGTCGAGCAGCAGCAGAATGAGAGAAGTTGCCTCTTTGCTCATATCCGCAGCCTTTTCCCGCTTAACGCACTTCCCAGTCAATGGGTCGAGCCATTGGAGAGTGAGGTACCCACGTCGATCGAGGAAATCATACTGGTATGGCGTCTCCGACTGTATCTTCAAGTCGCTCGTAAGATTCGGGTTCCTCAACAGCCCCATCTCTGGAAACTCTGCGCAGCATCCGCATCCATCACCTCCTCCCAGTTCGAAATCTTTACCTCAGTCGCAGGGTCGAGCAGCCGCGGGGTGTGGGGAGATGCCTCTTCGGGGGGGGGGGGTACCCGCATCCATCGGGGGGACAATACCGCTATGGCATCTCCGACTGCATCTTCGAGTCGCTCGTAAGCTCCGGGTTCCTCAACACTGCATTGTTTAGTAAATTTCGGACGCTTTACGTAAAATTCTTTAGTATGAGAGGTCGTCAAAACCTAATTGTTACCAGAATTCCGTTTTTTTTTACATTTTATTTACAAATTAAATTCCCTGATGAATTAGTTTTTTTTTTCTAAATATTATTAAATTAACGCTCGCTAACACTGAAATTTAGGTTTGAAAAATATTGTTGCTTACTTTTCAAATGGTGGACGATTTAGGTGACGTTCCTGAATTAACTGAACTGAAAAAGAGGAAAAGAACTACTAGTAAATCAAACCGGCAACTTAGTCTTCGATTTTGATTCTTTGCTCGGTTTTTATAGAGTTAATTGGTGTAGACTTCAACTGACGAAAACTTGGAAGGAAAGCTTAACAAGTTTTGTTCTGTACAAATTTATCTGATGTTTTAGCTATAAGCATAGCAAGAACAAACTAACGACCAGGCGACTTCAGTTGGCGTTTCGTTGACAATCAAACAAAGTAATTTGAAATCGGACACTCCTTATCTTTCGTTTAGCTCTGTGCTCTTCCTGTTTTGACTAGTTACGCACTAAATTACGTTTTCACTACATCGGCAGAAGTGGAAAAAAAGCCTCACAAGCACTACATACCGAGTAGCGTTACGCAAACACAGTCGGAAAGTAGTTCGAATTAATAGACAGTAAATAAAGTTCAGATTTATAAAGCGACTAATAATGAAATTTATATGCTTCAATTGTTTGTATGACGTTCATTTTTTTTACCATAAAAATGTGTTACTTTAAATTAAAATTTTTATAGAATTAAAAATACCTGTTTTGCTACAGCGGAATGATACGCTTCCATCCTCCATTTACCGTTAATTCGTCATCTTTGTGACTTGGCCTTGTAACTTAAATTCTTAACTTCATTACACCCTGCACTAGGAACTGATGACCCACAATATTTGATGACCTGATTCATGCAATTGGGGAAAACGAAAGTACAGTTTCTTGTTTCAAATTCGACGTGGTAAGCGTGGTAAATATATACTCATTTACAGCTTTGCAGCCTATTTCGTGGGGGGACGAACTCCTCAGTTTGAAAACGTGGGGGGCGGTCCCCCTTGTCCCCCCTGGATCGACGCCTATGAGTGGCGGACTTTCCTACATCGTTCGCCGCTAGTTCCCGCCAACAACAAATACTTCCCGGACGACCCATATTTTTCCTCATGTACCTGGACGCCAACAACCTATACAGGTGGGCCATGATCCAGAAGTTGCCGTATGAGAACTTCAAGTGGCTCGCCAAACGAGAGGTTCTAGCCTTCGACGTCATCTCGGTTGCCGACGATGGGGATTATTGCTACATCCTGGAGGTAGACCTGGACTACCCTCCCAAGTTACACGATGCCCACAACGACTACCCACTGGCTCTGGAATCGTTGAAGATCAACCCTTCAATGGTTTTGCCCTTCTCCGCGAGGGTAGCAGAGGGAATCGGGCATGTCGTCAACTCTACCACCAAGCTGGCCTCCAACCTCTTCAACTAGCGAAAATACGTCGTGCACTACCAGAACCTGAAGTACTACCTGTAGCGAGGCTTGGTTCTCCGCTGCATCCGTCGCATCTTTGGATTCAAGAAAGCGGCCTGGCTGAAGCCCTACATTGACAAAGACCGGCAGCACCGGACAAAGACAGGCAGCCACGAACGACTTCGAGAAGAACCTGTTCAAACTGATGAACAACTAGGTGTTTGGTAAGACGCTCAAACAAAAGCAGAACAGGGTGTCTGTGAAGCTGACCAGCAAAGTGGAAAAGTAGGTGAAATACACCCCTCTGTCCCACGCCTACTCCTTCCAAATCCTCAACGATCGCCTCGTCTCCATGCTGCTAAAGGCCAGGACAATCGACTGCGACCTACCGATCTATTCTGGGTTCGCCCTCCTGGAGCTTTCAAAGCTGCTGATGTTCCACTATGGGTACGTCAAACTGAAATACGGAAATAAAGCGTCGTTGCTCTTCATGGACACGGACAGCCTGTTTTACTCTATCGAGACCGAAGACGTGTACGCGGACATGACCGAGAATCGGAGCAAGTGTTTGGACACGTTAAACTACGACCCCACCCACCCCGTCTTCAGCGCCAAGAACAAGCAAGTCCTCGGCAAGTTCAAGGACGAGCTGGGTTTGGTACCGGTGAAGGAGTTCGTGGGCCTCAGGTCTAAGATGTACTCGTACATCACCGCAGACAGCGAGAAGCAGATGGCGAAAGGCGTGGATAGGACCTTTGTCCGGAAACATCTTAGACACGAGGCCTACAAACGTTGCCTCAAACAGCACACCGTCGACAAGGGGACGTGGACAACCCTTCGTAGCCAAAAGCGTAAAGTCACCACCGACGTCGTCACCAAGTCCTTGCTTTCGGCTTGTGACGACAAACGTTTCGTCCTGGAAGATGGGGTGCACACCTACGCCCACAGCCACTACCGGACTTCTGATACCGGAGGTGGGGATGAAGAGGACAACGACTTCGACTCCTACGTGGACCTCAACAGCGATCCGGAAGAGGTGGAGAAGAGAGATCGCGAAGGGGAATCATCGGATAGTGAGGATGAGGAAGCGAGAGTGGAAGGCGTACCGCCCCGTCGGGAGGTGCAGCAGATGACCAAGTCACGAGACGGACGAGATGGTCGGATGGATGGATGTATGGATGAATAGATGGATGGATGGATGGAGTCGGGATGGACGAGAGGGAGAGGAGAGGAAAGGCCGACAGGTTGAGAAGAGCGGCTGCCAAGCGGGAGAGGTATGCCTCCATGTGCGAAGAGAGGAAGATGGCCAGGAGAGAGCAGGATGCGACGCAAAAACGGAAACTCTACCAGGAGTCGGAATGAGCGAGACGCAAGGGGGAGAAAAGAAAGCTATGACCGAGGAACAGAAGGCAGAGGCGAGAGCCAGAGAAGCGGCTGCCAAGCGAGCCGAACGTGTGGCGGATAAGGAGAAGCAGTTCTAATCCCTCCTTATCTACATGGTGCGGTCTGCTATGCCATCGGGGACTTCGGTCTCTGGCAGGTCCAACCCAAGGTGGAAAGGTGGCCGCACTCTTACCCAAATCCATCCCACTCTTCTCCTTTCCATACCATCCCAACCCATCCCACCCCTCTCCTTTCCATCCCATCCCATCCCACCCCGCCCCTCCGATAACTGCAGCCTTGACGTGGCGGAGGGGTTCAGTACCCCGATGATACGTGGGGGAAGCCAGTAGCAGTTGAAATGAACTTCGCGGAAAATGGTGGCATTTTCGGTTCCACTCTTCAAAATGGGTCCATTTCCGGTTCCACTTCCGGGAGGAAGTGACGTCATTCAAAATGGAGGAACTTCCGGTACCGCTTCCGGTTACCATGACAACCACCCGCTTGGAAAATGGGGGTGGTCATCTTGGTGTCCCTGTCTCTGTGGAGTCGAATCCCACACTATCATACTACTATTGGTTGTGTGTTTCAAGGGCCTCGGGGACCTCTCAAAAAGTTAGTGTTGCTCAGTGCTACTTAGTTTCTTTCGCTTCTGTTTAATGGCCTTAAGTCGTAAATATGATGAAGCAAAAGCGATACGGGCTTCGGCTTTGACTGTGTTAACAGGAACACTTCAATGGCATTTATATATTTAAAACGCTAATACACGCTGAGTGGCACTTCTCAGGGTTCAAACGTAACCACGAGATATGAGACGGCTCATTGTAATCATTATTTAGGTAGATTGATCAGAAAGTACTGTACAACTTAACCGAACAGACACCAAAAAGAGCACAATTGAAGAATACCGAGAGACAATTTTAACCCTTACATTGACCGCATAAGTACTTATGGCTTTTCTTTTTATTGGGGGAGTAAAATAACTAATAGTTGCCCTTTGAGGAGAAAATCTAGCTATTGCCCAGGTACAGGCAAAAATATGATGCCAAGTACGACACTAATTGGCGGAGTGAGAAAGCGAAGCGTAGCCTATAACGGACACCAAATTGCAAAACGTTGGTCCGTCCGTTGGTTGCACATTTGTAATCTGGGTGGAGCCTAAACGAAAGATCAGATTGGAATAAATTTGGTAAAACGTTTCATACCCTAATTAGTATGGCTGAGCCAAAATTTGCCGTAAATCGAACAATTATTACAGTAGACATTTTTTAATTTTCGAATTTATTTCTAACACTCACCATTGTAAATTTGGAATCCTGAATAGTTAAGGAATTCCGACGAAGCATATACCATGCTAATGGTAGTCAAGTGAACTTTAAAAAATACAGCAAATTAAATTTTGGTTGCTTCTTTCTAGCTAATAATCTTTTTCGATGTAACTCAATGAAATACTATCATTTGATCGTTGCATTTAACCACTACAGTAACAAACGCAACCATAAAAAACAAAAGGATTCCATTAACGACACACGTAAGTTTCATTTGAAAAGAGAATGCTTGGAGATTATTCAATTCAACATGGCAACGAAAGTGGTGTCTGTGCTAGAGATGGGAATCCCGAATATGAAACCTGAAATCGTCGTTATCAAGGCCAAGCGGTATTATAAAAGTATAGGTGACAGTAGACGAAACACGAAAGCACGAAACACGAAACAATAATATGCCTGCCTTTCTCAGTTTATGCTGGTTGCCACGGTAACGTGAAGTTCGAAACCAAAAACCGCGTTGCATCGCCTGAATGATTAGGCCTAATCTCGAACCGTTGTTGTACGCTGCTACTCACGAAATTAAATCGGCGGTAAATATTGGGCCTAAACGCTAAAAATTAGCCCTAAAACCTAAAACTAGGTCTAAAAGCTAACACATTTTTAACCTAAATTGTGATGGTTATTTCTTTTAGATTATATAATAGAGATCGCTGTTGCAGTGTGTGATCGAGGTGTGTGGCTTAACATTTTCGTTGGTGGCGGTGTCAAGTCTTATACCAAAGCAGTGTTGTGAACCTTTTGAATCTTCTGACTATTGTTAAAAACTATCGTACCGATGATTGTTTGGCTTGCAGTTAAACGCCTATTAACGCGACCACTATTTGCTCAAAAATCTAAATCTAAATCTAACGCCTTATTAATATTTTAACATGCGGACTACATTTTTCACAGCAGTTCCTGTAAACAATCTAAGAATTATTGCCAGCGACAGCTCAAACAGCGGTGGCCAAACGTGCTGTTTTATTTTAATCGTGGGTATGGCCCACATCTTTAGTGTTGGCTGTGAAAAGAGGCTACAAATAACTAAACAAAAACTAAATACTGAACAAACGAAAGCTTGTTAACGTAAATTTGACACGTAGCTTATCCTATATTAAAAAAAAGGTAAAATAAGAAAAAGGCCAACACAGAGCAGCAGTACGTCACACCAAAAGGCAAACAGCCCAACTTAGCCCATTAAGTATTGCACCCAGAGTTTATTACAAATGTGGTAACGTCATTAAAATGAAAACTAAATATAAGTTTGAAGTGAAGATCGTTCGCTCCGCCTACAATAGGCCCAAAGCCTGTTTCCTAGTATACTGATAGTGATACATCCTTGTAGAATACTGCAGGTTTTATGTGCTTTTGGAGAAATGAATACATGATGGGTAAAATGGAGCCTCCTACAACAATTAATACATTATGGTTCGTCAGTTTTATTCTTCATTGGTAAAATAATTGTGATTTATTTTATGCTAACGTCCTGACTTTTTTCCTCAGCTGTACCTATGGGTTATCATGAATTCTTACTATCAGAAAATACGATGGGAAAAAATTGTACGTAAAAGGCACGGAAACGTAAGTGGACCTCCTTCTCCTCCTCCTCCATCTCCTTCTTCATCGGCGGGACCATCTCATTAACTGCCGTTTTTAATTACTTAATTTATTAGCCGTTTGTTGCCGTCGTTGATTAAGAAGCCATACTACATGCTCGCTGATCGTGCTAGTTTGTTAGCTATAGGGAGTTTAGTGTGGGGCACCAACAACTTTTTGCTAATGGAAACAGTTGAATACTCTTAGAGTCCCACACATTGTACACTGTTGTATACTTTTTAGTCCATTGTGCCTATGTAATGATAATAAATTGTTGTCGTGGATAATCAGAACAACAAAATATCAGACTAAGTTGCTCAATTATTGTGCCAAAGAGAATGTATTGTTTTATTTTGACCGCAGAATGTGCCTCCTCATTTAAAACTCTTGCAGTATTGTCTGCTTTAAGGAGTATTTTTCTGACAGAGATTAAAAAACCTTGGTTCATATCAACCAACATACTCAATGATACAACAGGCGGACAGCTAGGATTCCCTCGACTATCATGTATATAACACCAAATGAAATTTTCGTTCCACAATGGAAACTAATTCAGAATCTAAAAAAACACAACAAACAACACGGCCCATCCAACATTAAAAATAAAACTGTACATTTTTGTACATACCAAAATACAGTATGTCTCAGAAATCCTGAACCACTATATGGGATAGGCCTATACAGAGTAGGCCTATATGATGTACGCCTATATCATATTAGGCCTATATGATGTACGCCTGTACCATATCAGGCTTAAGGTGTACAAATCAGCAAACAATGAGTAAAATATTCACCTGATGGGAGTAGCAAATGTCATCCATAATAGGTGTTCACTCGCAGTAAACCCAGGACTCGAACCCTGGACTTTGCTCTGGGTGTAGTATTTGCCTATACCATAAAAGACCTACCTGGTTCAGGACTTCTGTGACATACTGTATACAAGAGTTGTGGCTAAACGCAATGTCACAAAAAGCAGGTCAGAAAAGAGGCACATGGGTAATTTGGTGTTATAAACATGCTAGTCAAGGGAATCCAGTCGTTCACCTGGTTCTTTATTGTGGTATCATATGATAATGCTTGATTCTGACAGTCCAGATGCAGCGCATGCACAGGTTGGCGGCCATCTTTATTGTCAAGATGCAATAGTGACGAGTCGCCTTCTGTGCCATACTTCTGTAAAGAATTTTTCCAGTTGTAATTTGGCATCAATTTTTGACGTCATTGTGTTTTTTTAGTGAAATTAATCGAGGTAAACTGTGTTTGTGTATTAGTAGACATTTTTGGGTTGTGTTTCCACGTTTCTGATAGCTTGTTCGGAGAGCTCTATTTCGAAGCTAAATATACCTAAATGGTCATATTTTCCTCATATGTGTAAAGGATTAATGCTCGCTTTCACGTAGCAAGCGAGCCGCGTCGTCCAAGACCGTCAAGAACTGCCACGAGGCACACTGAAAGTGCCCGTATCATTGCATTGATTAGTGTTAGCGGGATGCACAAGAACGTGACAATCATCTATTAGTACATTTCCCGGTGTTGCAGCACTACATTAACATTATTTTACGCCAATGGCGACCATCCTTAAAATCAGCAGACGATTTATTGCTACGTCAAACGATCGTCTAATATATTTTTAATGAGAATAGAAAACGTCGCAGCGTAATGTACAGTACACGTACCTTGATTCTTCTGGTGGTTGAAATTCATGAAATTAAACCTCTGGAGTCTTTATTTTGTCGTTGAGTGGACAAAGAGGTACGTAGCAAGAAGCCATTGTTGTTAAACTTTAATAATTTTGTGTCAGTGCAGTTTTTTAAGTTTAAAATCCGCGCATTATGCCTCACGAGTACCTATCACAGTTCACTCAGCACGCTACAGCAGTCCTTTTTTGGTGTGTTCCCAGTGCGACTGGTGGCAGCATAAGAAGTTAAGTGGACAACGCGTTCAATGTCTATTGCCAAGCCTTATAATATAAAGGAACCCTTGAAATGATGCAGGCACTTCAAGCAGTGGGAGTTGGACTTCATGATAATGCTGGTCTTTGCCGACCTTCCAGCCCTATTTCCCCACCTTGTGAAACGTGCCACCTCCTCCCTCCTCAACACTGGGCCTTGATGTTTGACAAAATCGACAAATACAAAAGCATATGAAGCAGTGTGTAAAATATTAATACTGTAAGGATGTAAGGATTATCAGCGACAGGAACAATTTAGGTTAATGCCGTGCAATGTCAACAATTCCTGTGCACGAATCCATCATTACTACCATGCAACGTTCTCGGGTTTGAGGAAAATTAGCATAACAGATGTAGTTGTGATGCATTCTAGGAGGTCGTGATTGGTGTTCTTAGTCTTTTGAGTTTATTTCTTGAACTTTTGTACATAGGGTTTTTGTATTTGTATTTTGTATTTGTTTTTGTATTTTTGTATTTTGTAGTTTAATCAGCTATGTTTAGTTTTTAGTTGTTGCAGGGCGCATGGCTTCGGACCTTTACTTCCACAATAAATCGTAAATTCGTCGATTCGTTGTTGACAACCAAAATGAAACGATCCCGGCTTTAATCTTACGGTTTAAAACAAAATTACGCTAAATCTCTAATTTTGAATGGCGGTATAAGTGTCCCCAAGTCGTCCAAATCGTCGTCGAAGTTACTGACAAAGGCATCTAGCAATAGGAAAGAGCACGTGTTGTATAAGGAAGAGGCTTCATCTCTACGTCGCCACAAAAGCAGCATGTCTTCTGGATGGCGCCAGGGAAGATGCTGCGTCTTCAGTTGATAGTCCCCAAGTCGTCAAGTCACCGAGGGCAAGGGTGTGCCTCCATGATGGCTTCTCATTCGTCAAACAAGGAGAACATGTAGGGACACGTCTCTTCGGACTTTTCCTGTCGCCATTCAAATACCAGTGAACCTGGAGGTTAGTCACTGTATGGTATGGGGTTATTAGATAGGGTTGGCCTCCTCACTTTTAGGAGGCCAGACCTATCTAATAACCCCATACTATACAGTGACTAACTCTTCGACTCTCATTTACTTTCCAGGGCTCAATATTAAGATGGGGGAAAGCCACACGATGTTGTTATACGGGGCGGGGCCACTATGGACGATTTTTCATACCCCTCCTGGGCAACCTTGAGGCGTGACGTCCAAACGTTCTCAAAAGACTCCAAATGTCTCTTAGCATTCCTGGGGAAGCCAGACAATAGGACAAGTTAACGGGCAACCCCATTTGTGGTTTTTTGACGTACTTGGTATCGTCTGCGGTTCTCAAAGTTTAAACCAAAGCAGGGAGATGAGTAAAATTGAAGATAATTTTGATAGGTTCACTAAAAACAAAGCTTATTAAACATTTTCCCTTTGGATGGGGCAGAGAAGAGCCCTGGTACTTGGCTCTTGGCCACATCCTTGTATTTCGTACTGGTGTTTCATCCTAGAGTGTCGGAATGTACTTCGTCATTCTTGTTAGCACTTTAATTATAATTTCAACACTTACCATCTTGAATATCAGTAGATTCATAGTTGCCTCTTGCTCAAGTGGTCCTTAGTAATTCTAATGTTTTGGACTTTAGAAAGGCCTGTTGGTAAGTGGCTGTAAAGATGCGTATCAAACGCCAAGTTCTTTCTCCAAGTTAATCCCACCGAGTAATAGTTCGAAGGTAAAATGAAATATACGTCACTTCCTTCTTGTGGCCGGGTTGATGACGTTGCTTCCCGCAGCATGGTCTCTTCCTATCCTGTCTCCTGAATCGAAAGTAAATTTTTAACCTGGAAAGAAGCTTATTGGCGCTTCTTGTTGCACCAAATATCGTTCCTTTTTTGCAGAAAGTAGCACATAACAGATATAGTTGTGATGTATTCTCGTCGGCCTTAATTGGTGTTCTCAGTCTTTTGAGTTTATTTCTTGAATTTTTGGACATAGTGTTTAGTATTTTTTAGTTTGATTAACTGTGTTTAGTTTTTAGTTAATACAGGGCACATGGCTTTGGGCCTACTTTGTTTGTTCGTTTGATTATTTTGCCCGATACCCTGCTGTTAATTCAAATTTATATGTGCTTTCTTTCGTTCTGTAATTGGGATTCTCATCCTGTTGAATGAAATAAATCAAGTATCAAGTATCAAGAATTACAGCGCAATTTCCAGTTATTTCATTTATTGTTTGAAGTCTTAGTCAGTGGGATTACCTTGGCGAAAGAGCTTGGTGTTTGATATCACGACTTCACACAGCCGAAAAGCTTGGCGGGAATCCTTAACAAGTCTTGTTTTTTGGTAGATAGCAGATATTTTTTATCCAAATTGATTGAAAACCAAATTTTTTTCTTAGTAACTGTGAGATGGAAACACCAATCTAGTTTTCTGATCAATTTCTTTATTTTTTGTTTTTTCCGTTACTTTTTGAGGACAATAGTCGTCTTTTTTCATATCTATCTATCTATATATTTAGCTCAGGAGCAGACTTGATAAGGCATTGTTAGGGAAGATTAAACAAACGAAGCTTCAACAATCAGCAAGAGGGCAAGTGGGCTCATTCTTGCCACGGTAGCAAAGAAAAAGGGCGAGTGGCCGACAATGAGAACGGATATGCGCTCTAACAATTACAAACAAACTCGGTGCAGGCGGCCAAGTCACCGGCCACGCCATTCCGTCGTACAATCAAGTACCCCACCTTGTAGTGCCATCTGTTGACGGGATTCGCCTTCAAATTCGGGTTGCGACATTTTTCCAACGTCTTTGAACAGATGGCGCCACTTAACAAACCAGCCATGTCGCCATCTATTGATGGCCTTAGACTACAACTTCGGGTTATAACACTTTTTTTCAAAGTCTTCGAAGAGATGGCACCACTTACCAGACCTGCCGCACCGGTTTTTCGGTATTGTTGTGGTACCAAAGCGGCCAACAAAGTTTTAGCCGCGTGGACTGTGTCATTGTCGGCGTTTGAGCTAAAAAAAAAAAACCGTGTCTACTAAACCAGACAACTTTAAACCAAACGACGATTGGTTCTTAATTTCGAGGCCCCCAACGGGCCTCGAAATTGGCAGCCTGATACGATGGTAAGGCGCATTTATTTCCCAAATGTTCACTTCCAGAAAGGAGTTGAATTGTTTTTAAGTGGGCGGTAACAATCGTTGCTTGCAACAATGTCGCAATGTACGGTACCGAGGTGAATTATTTCAAAGGAATAACATAAACATGTGATTCCTTGCTTACTGAATGCTGGATTTCTCAGTGATAGGGTTTTTCTTTAAGCCTACAGTCAAACACACAAGCGTGCATGGGGGATCCGGGAGGGGCAGGAGTGTGGGGATTGGGGATTAAAGTAATTGTAGGGGAGAGGGCATGTGTGGGAGCCATTCACATGTTCGGTCTTCAGTTTGATAAATTTAAAACCAAAGACCAAACACCTGGAGGGAGGCGGGAGGGGGGGGGGCGCATCATGCGCACGGGTATAACTAGTTACTTCAATAATGCTGGCTATTATAGCCGAGTTGAATCAGCGGGAAGCAGTTAGACCGGCGTATGTTATGCGGGGGAACAACTAGTGATAAGTATTTCTAATTAGTACTGCAGACGCACGGATCTATCAAGTTTGGCATTGTTGCATAATAACAATGTTTAAAACAATGTAAACCAATCAATTCTTTTGTTTAGAGGTCGGTCCCTAATCCCTGAACCATTTGAAGAGTCAGAAGAGGTCTTATGAAAAGGGCACATCTCCATAGCAATACCTGCAGAATGAGCTAAAAATTAGCTTTATACACCGCATCGAAGAATTTATTTTCGTGATACAGAAAAAGCGTTACTAGTAATTAGTAGTAATTAGGAATTAGGCAAATACCAACATTATTCACGTCGTTTTTTTCAACAAGACAACGTTAAGCTGAGTCGCTAACATTGACTTTCATGTTGTCAGGCGACCAACGTGTCCCTTTTAAACAAGTTTCAGCCTTTTCTGTCCCATTGCTATTTATCCTCACTTGCCTGCAAACAGCCAAACTACCTTATCTGTAAAGAACAACGTGTCTAGTGGTCGCC